>CAUYUJ010004295.1:52500-71373 GCA_963575745.1 Prorocentrum cordatum
CCTCCTCCTCCTCCTCCTCCTCCTCCTCCGTGTCCTGGCCGCATGAGCCCGAGCCGTCCGGTCTTGGCCCGTCCTCATGCCGCCTCCCCTTCGTCCACCCCCTGGCGACGAGGGGCTCCGCCTCCCTGGGGTGCGGGCTCCAGCTGCAGCTGCCTCTGCTTCTGCTGCTGCTCCTCCTCTGCCTCTTCCCGCCTCCTTCTCGGCAGCAAGAAGTGCCCAAAGTGAGGCCTGCGCCGCCACCGAGGCTGACGCCGCGCCCCAGGCTGAGGACGGGCAGCTGGAAATACCTTCCCCTGCCTCCACAGGCGAATGAAAGCATGGTCTATCGCGAGCGATTGCATTCTCAGATCCCCGACTAGGTTCACATATGTATAGGATTCCCATATCCCCGACTATATATATATATATATATATATATATATATCCATCCATCCATCCATCCATCCATCCATCCATCCATGCATCCATCCATCCATCCATTAATCCATACATGTGACAACCGACCGTAACATACACATATAGATACATAGTTCGAACGCTCGGTCGATATACATATATGTATATGATATACATAGATGTATATATAGGTATTTGTGCGTCGATATATGTATCTATATATGTATATGTATGTGGACATGTCTAGAGATATGTGTGTGTGGATGCATGTGTGCATATGTATAGATATGTATACCGGTACACCGGTACACACACATATGTGTATATATATATTCAATGAACGTATCTGTATGTATCGGCACATGCAAACATAAACATGCGTATCGATTTATACGTGTGTATATATGTGTATATAGATGTATATCGACCGCTCGATATACATGCATATCGAGATGTTTAGGCCTGCGCATAGAGGTACACACAAGTGTATGTCGGCACATACGCACACATATATGTATGTACTGATTGACCGATATATATATATAGAGAGATATATATATATATATACACGTACATAAACATATATCGGTATATGTATATATTACCATGCGTTCGTACTATTGCATAGGTATGTGAATATACATACAACGTTACCTATGCACGAGCATATATATATATATATATATATGTGTGTTTACGCTTACATACATTAAAGTATCGAACTAACATCGGTGTGTAGATGTATCCATGCCGGTATGATCGTGTATACTTGTTTATAAGTGTATACACCTCTCGATCCATCAACATATACATATCTATAGAGAGATCTTTATTTATTTATATATACATATATATATATATATATGTATTGATTATCTGACCGTCGCCGTACTAATCCAGGGGACCCTAGAGGCTTGCAGGGCTTTCGGAAGCAGCTTGGACCCCTCTGCGAGGCTGTTTTGGTGTCTCTCGGGGCTTTTCGGGAGCCTCTTGGGGAGCTGTGGCCTGTTGGGGGCCTCTGTGGGGGTCCTTGGTGCCTCTCGCGGGCCGTTCTTGGGCCCCCTTTGGCTGTCTTGGGCGCCTCTTGGGCCGTCTTGGGGCCCTCTTGGGCCGTCGTGGGGCCCTCTTGAGTGCCTCTTGGGCCGTCTTGGGGCGATCTGGGGGGCGTCTTGGGCCGTCTTGGAGCGTGGGAGTGCGAGAAGTTGGTGATGTTGAAAACGGACGCTTTGCGAAAGGATTTGGGCGATTTTGGCCACGTGGGGCTCGCTTGGGAGGCCTCTTGGGGTGTCTTGGGGCGAACAGGGGGCCTCCGGGATTGTCTTGTGGCCATCGTTGGCGTCTTCTGGCCCTCCTGGCCCAGCTTGGGGCCCTCTGGAAGCCATGAGGAGCCGTCTTAGGCCCTCCAGGCGCGCTCGGGACCCAGCGGCCCCCAGCGGGACGAAGGTCTGGGCAGATCAGTTTTCTATGTCTACAGATACTCATTGCATTAGTAATGCTCTATGCATCGCTATACCTGCATATATAATGCATACATACATACATACATACATACATACATACATACATACATACATACATACAGACAGACAGACAGACAGACAGACAGACAGACAGACAGACAGACAGACAGACAGACAGACAGACATACCAACATACATATATACATACATGTATATACATATATAAATATATATGTATATATGTATGTGTGTGTATTCCTCTTCCTATATTTTTGCAAGCCCGGGCGGGGGGAAAACCCGTCCCCCCCCCCAAACTGGACTCCCGGGATCTGGGGTTTTGGGACCCTCTGGACGGGCCTCGAAGCGGTTCCCGGGCTTCGCAGGGCGTTTTGCCAAGCCTTCCCAGCACACCCAGGGCGATCAGGGGGGTCATCGGAGACGTCCCAGGGACCCCCAAGACATCACAAGAGCGCTCCAAGCGTGACCGACGTGACCTCAAGATGACCCGAGAGGCCCCCAGGACTGCCCCAAAGAGGCCTCCAAGAGCACTCCCAAGAAGGCCCCAAGAGGCAACAATCACTGATTTCCTGACGGTTTTTGGTGAATTTTGGGGTTCTCCTCTTTTCGGCTTCCCGACGCTCCAAGACGGCGATCTTCTGGGCGTCCGAAGCCGCCTGGGAGGCTCCAAAATCGCCCCACAACCATCCGAAAGGGCTTCCAGGCAGTCCAAGAGAGCCCCAAAACGGCACAACACGGGTCCAAGATGGCCCTCGGAGAGCCCCGTGGCGGCCCAAGATGGCCCCAAGACACCCTCCGAAGCATTCCATATCGTGACCCAGTCGTTCAGCGAGACCGCGGTTGGAGGCAGGGTGGCCCGAGGAAGCCCCCAGAGGCCCCCAGAATACGCCCAGGAGGCCTCCAGAAGGCCTTAAGGAAGCCTGAAACAACTTTTGTCAGGCCCCCAGAGGCTCTCCAAGGAGGAGCCTCCGCAAAAAAGAGCTGAGGAGGATGGGGAGAATGCGCAGGGTATGGCGAAAATGAGGAAAAACAAACATGGAGGAAGGATAACGAAAAACATTTTTATAGCGGCGATGCCGGAAAAGGCAACAAGGAGTTATCGCTAAATTGTCGGCTTGGCATTCCTGCTATTCCACTTGCATATCAAGCTTCAAGGACCAAGGTGCATGGCGCGAAGCGCCACTGCAGTCTTGTATGTGTATGTATGTATGTATATATATATATATATATATATATATATAGATGTACATGTGTATATACTTATACGTATACATAAAATGGTGTTGCACTCTGGGTGGTGCTTATTGTGTCCGGTCTCGAGGACCCACTATCGGGCCCCAGGGCCATGCAGAACAGACCGAAGACGACTAGACACCCACAGGGAAGTGGTCGGGAGTCGGGACCTCTGGGGCTGCGGATTGGAAACAAGCACCTCGGCGGACGTCAGGGTTCGAGGGCATGCGAGTTTTGCGTCGGGGAGGGCGAGGGTGGGGTTTCCAGACCTCCGACGTCGTGATTTTTTTGCACACCGTCGACCCCCAGAGGTCTGGACTCCTTCCCCGGGACCGGTTTTGCATCCTGAGTCGTTTTTGACGGTCCCGAGGCCCGGTAAGGGCCCCCGGAGGCCGAAAATAGGGAAAAACCTCCCGTCGTGATTTTTTCACAGTGCGAGGGGGTCTGGGTTGGGTACGAGGGGGGGAGGGATGGAGGGGAGAGTGCAGCCGGGGAGGGGGAGGGAAGGCAGGGACGGGGGCAGAACTGCTGCGCCGACGGACCCTCTCGCCTGGACCAGCTCGCCGGCGGACCGCCTCGCCGACGGGCCGTTCTGCCGACGGACCGCTCCGTCGACGGAGCGCGTTCGCCGACGGACCGCTCCGTTGGCTCGGTCGTCGAGCTGCTGGACCCCCTGCTGGACAGTCTCCCCCGTCCCTTCCTCCTCCCTCCCCAGATCTCCCCCCCCCCCCCCCTCCCCCCCCCCCCTGGTCCCCAGACCCCCTCGCGTCATGAAAAAATCACGACGGAAGGTTTTGTCCTCATTTTCGGCCTCCCGGGCCCTTACCGGGCCTCGGGACCGTCAAAAAACGACCCGGGATGAAAAACCGGTCCCAGGGAATGGGTCGGGACCTCTGGGGGTCGACGTCATGAAAAATCATGACTTCGGGGGTCTGGGTCCGGGGTGCCGCCTCGAGCACCGCGTGAGCCCGGCCTCTTTGAGGCCGGGATCGTAGCACTCACGGCGCCCATCGTGGCGCACATCGCTCGTAGCGTTTATGGTACAAAATTCCGAGGCCAGGATGTGTTCTCGAATGGGTAAATTTGTTGATAAATTAGTGAAGTGAGGAGGCGAAAGCTGCATGCATGGGCGGCCAGGGCGGGGAAGGAAGGTAGGAAGACCAGGGGGCGGCGGGGTGCGGTCGTTGTGGTCGTGGCCGTCGTGATGGCGACCCTGTCCCGACGGAGTAGTCATGGCGAGCGTCGTGCAGGTGATGGCCGTGGTGGTGGTGGCGGTCGTGGTAGTGGGAGCGTCGTCGAGATGGTGGTCGTGAAGGTGGTCGTGTCCCGCTGCAGGGTGGTCGTGGTGATCTTCGTGCTGGTGGTCAAGGCACGTAACTGTGGGTGGTGGCCGTGTTGGTGGTGGTCGTGGTGGCCGTCGCACCGGTGGTCGGAGCGCGCTCGGCAGCGTCTCAGCACTGCCCCCTCTGGAAGGTCCCGCTCGCTCGTCCCCAGAGGCCGCCCAAGCGGCCCCTCCCTCCCTTCCCCGCCCTTCCCCCTCCTCCTCCCGACTCGCTCCTGGGGGGGGGGGGGGGGGAGCGCGCCCCCCCCCCCCCCCCCCAAGAGGAGCCGCCGAGCCGCTGCACCGGGGGAGGCGGGCGCCGCCCGACTCCTCCTCCTCCTCCTCCTCCCGACTTCTCCACCCTTGGGGGGGGGGGAGCGCCTCCCCCCTCCCTCGAATGGAGACCGATCGCCACCACCTCGGACCGATCGTCGACCACTTCGGACTGGTCATCATCAGTCGCGATCGGTCCGAAGCGGTTGCGATGTTTTTGGGTCGCTTCGATCAGGTGTCGATGAAGGGAGAGATCATGAGAGCGCTTCTGGGTGCACTGAACTCCTTTAAGCCGCCCAATGGGAATCTGAAAAATCGGTTGCGATCGGTCCGATCACCGACGGCCGATCATGATCTCAGCTGAACACATGTAAAGCTCGAACGTGGCCATGATCCGTATACGATTCCTATGGGATTCGTATACGATTCCGATGCGATTCGTATACGATTCCTTTGTGATTCGTGCACGATTTCTGGCGTGATTCGTATACGGTTCCAATGTTGTTCGTCTGAGGAATTCGCCAGAACCCTAACAGGGTCTCTTCGGGAATCTTAAGAAATCCCAGCAGACCCACCACTTCCCAGATTCCTGGGAGGGCCTCCTAGGGAATCCTATGAATTCTCAGGGATCTTGCCAATTGCCAGATTCCCGAGAAGGATCCCTGAGGAGTTGTAAGAATTCTAAAGAATCTTACCCAGATTCCTTGGGGGGGCTCCTAACGAGTCCTAGGAATTTCCAGGGATCCCACCAATTCCCAGATTCCTGAGAGGGCCTCTGAGGGAATCCTAGGAAGTCACAAGGATCCTACCAAGTGCCAGGTGCCTGGGAGGGCCGCCTAGGCAATCCTAGGAATTCCCAGGGCTCCTACCAATTGTTCAGATGCCTGGGAGGGCCTCCTCACAAGAATCCCGAAGGATCCGACCAACTTCCAGATTCCTAAGAAGGCCTCCTAGCCAATCTAAGAATGCGACGGGATCCCACCAGTGGCACAGATTCCTGGGAGGGCCTCAGAGAAACTTCTGAAAAAGGCCTCGCGGAGGCCTCTCAGAGGCCCCACTGGGAGCCCTGCTGAAGCTGTGCATGCGTTCAGAAGCTATGCAGACTCTGCTGAAGCTCTGCAGAAGTTTCGTCAGAAGCGCGGCAGGAGCTCTGCTGAAGATCTGGAGAAGCTCTGGAGAAATTCTGGAGAAGCTCTTCAGAAGCTCTGTAGAAGCTTCTTCTTCTTCTTCTTCTTCTTCTTCTTTGTTGTTTGCGGAAGCTCTTCGGAAGTTGTCAGCAGCTCCTCAGACGCTCTGCAGAATCTCTGCAGCAGCTCTGCAGAAGCATTTCAGAAGCACTTCAGAAGCTCTGGAGAAGCTCTTCAGGAGCTCTGCGGAAGCTCTGCGGAAGCTCCGCAGCAGCTCTGCAGAAGCTCTGCAGAAGCTCTGCAAAAGCTCAGCAGAAGCTCTGCAGAAGTTTTGCTGAAGCTCTTCAGAATCTCTGCGGAAGCTCTTGAGAAGCTCTGCAGAAGCTCTGCAGAAGCTCTGGAAAAGCTGTGCTGAAACTCCTGATAAGCTCTTCAGAAGCTCCGCAGAAGCTCTGCTGAAGATCTTCATAAGCTCTGCAGAAGTTCTTCAGAAACTTTGCATAAGCTCAGCAGGAGCTCAGCAGAAGCTCAGCAGAAGTTCAGCAGAAGCTCAGCAGAAGCTCTGCTGACGCTCTGCTGAAGCTCTGCAGAAGCTCTGCAGAAGCTCCGCAGAAGCTCTGCAGAAGCTCTGCAGGGGCCCTGCAGGAGCTACGCTGAAGCGCTGCAGAAAATAAGCTTTGTAGAAGCTCTGCAGAAGCTCTTGGATCGGTTACAGTCTGGTGGTCTCCACAAAGACTTGTGTGGGAAGCCTTCAGGTTGCGATCAGTCCGATTCCAGCGGTTGTAATCTGACCGAGGTAGTTGCTGAACAGTCCGAAGTGGTTGCAATCGGTCTTATTCTCCCCCCCTCCCTCCCAGAGGAGCCGCCGGACCGCTCCCTCTGGAGGGATCGCTCCTGGTGAGGGCGCGCTGCCCCTCCCTTTGGAGGGTTCCGCTGGTTCGCCACCCGAGGCCGCCCAGGCGGCTCCCCCCTCCCTCCCTCCCTCCCTCCCCCGCCTCCCCCCTCCCCCTCCTCCCGACTCGCTCCTGGGGGGGGGGAGCGCCCCCCCCCCCCTCCCCCCCCCCCCCCTCCCCCCCCCTCCCCGAAAGGACCCGCCGGACCGCTGCCCGGGGGAGGCGGCGCCGCCCGACGCCGCCCGCGCCGCCGCGGAGGAGGCGGAGCGGCGGGCGGCGCGGGCCCAGCGTGCGGCCAGGAGAGCGGAGCCGACGGCGAGCGGCGAGAGCCGACGGCGAGCGGCGGCGAGCGGCGTCGAGCGGCGGGCGGCCTCTTGCCCGGATGGAGGAGGAGGAGGAGGAGGAGGGGGAGGAGGAGAGAGGGAGAGAGGGGAGGAGGAGGACCGGGGAGGGGAGGATCCCCAGCTTGCCCATGCCCCTGTCCCCCCGTTTAGCATCCATCCCCCACCCAGTTCGCCCGGTTTTTTCCCCACCCATGTATCCATCCTTCTTGCCCATTCCCCTGTCCCCTCTCCTGCTCATTCCTTATCCTCCTCCTCCTCCTCCTCCTCCTCCTCCTACCCTCCTCCTCCTCCTCCTCCTCCTCCTCCCCCTCCTCCTCCTCCTCCTCCTCCTCCTCCTCCCCTCTTGCCTCCCCCCTCTTCCTCCTTCTCCTCCTCCCCTTCTCCTCCCCTCTTCCTCCCCCTTGCTCCTCCCCTCTTGCCTCCTCCCCTCTTGC
Source organism: Prorocentrum cordatum (assembly GCA_963575745.1). Taxonomy (NCBI): domain Eukaryota; class Dinophyceae; order Prorocentrales; family Prorocentraceae; genus Prorocentrum; species Prorocentrum cordatum. Next base: position 60,000 of record CAUYUJ010004295.1, read on the forward strand.
CTCCTCCCCTCTTGCCTCCTCCTCCTCCTCCTCCTCCTCCTCCTCCTCCTCCTCCCTCCTCCTCCCCCTCCTCCCTCCTCCTCCTCCTCCTCATCATCATCATCCTCATCCTCATCCTCCTCATCCTCATCCTCATCCTCATCCTCCTCATCCTCCCCCTTTCCTACTCCTGAAGCTTCTGTCGGTTCAGCCACGTTGAGCTGATCCTCGCAGGCGGCAGCGCGTTCCGAGAGTCGACGTCCAAAATTGAGATCGATCCGGCGGCAGCGCAGCGGCGGCTCTTGGAGAGGGGGTGAGCCAGCGCCTGCGGCTGCCCTGGCGGTAATCTCGGGCCCTGGCTTCCTCCGCTCCCACGGTGCTGCGCTATCCACGCAGTTGCACCCTTACCCCCTTGTTCTTGGGCTCCGACTTGCGACGATTGTTGTTGTTTGTTCAGTCCTTGCGTTGTTCCTCGTTCTCGGCGATGGGGCCCGCTATCGGGCCCCCATCGGCCGTCAGAAGGTCCAGGGCGCAAAACTACTCCCGAGGAAGTGGTCAGGACCTCTGGGGGGCGCGCGGCTTGAACATGTCATAACGGTGGATGTCAGAGGGGGGCCAACAGCAGTATCAGTGACACGTCGCCGTGGAGAGCTCATCACCGTGCTGCTGCTGGGGACGTATCAGACCCTCGGGCAGAAACGAGGGAGCACCACGACGGCGGGCTCCCAACGGCAGCGCGTCACTGGTTTTTGTTCCCTCCATCATCCCCCCTCCTCCACCTCCACCTCCTCCTCCTCTTCCTCCTCCTCCTCCTCCTCCTCACCCTCCTCCTCCGCTTTTATTCTCCAGTCATCCTTCCTCCTCCTCCTCCTCCTCCTCCTCCTCCTCGCGGCCTGAGAGTACAGCAGGGGCGCGCATCTCAAGGAACCAGACGCTCTTCGGCAGACTGCCCTGGTTTTCTTCGCTCCGCTGTGGCTTCTCGCGGCCGTCGAAGAAGCCGGCGCGTTCTGGGTGATCTGGGTTCCCCCCACTGCATCTCGCGCCTGCGGGTTTCAGGGCTGGGTTTCTTGCGCGGGTTTCTTGCGACCGCGCGTGCCCGCATTGTATGCCGAACCCAATAGTCGGACAATCTTTCTGGAAGGATGCATCCAGCCGCCGTCTTCACCTTAGTTACAGGGCTCTTCTTGCGCTGGCAAAGAAAGTGTTGTCAGGGTGCCGACGTCCCTGGTCATGCGAGCACATGTCGCCGCGCCGTTTGTTCCGACGCGCGGCCCCACGTCTTGGGGAGGGCGCCTCGACCACCAGAGCAACGCCGCCACGGGCGCGGTGGGTTTGCCGTGGGGTTTGCCGCGCGACGGCCTCGTCTACTTGGGGCGCGGGGCGCAGGGTTTGCCGTGGGTTTGCCGTGGCGTCGGCGTCGTCCACTTGGGCGCGTTCAGAACAAACAGCGCTGCGACGCATGCCTCATCCTCACACCGCTGCACAGATAGGGATTCTTACATGGGTACCCAGCAGCAGTTCCTCTCTCCCCCTGATGTGCCATAGTGCCGCGACCTACCCCGCGACCCACCCTCAAGGGAGGAAAGATTGCCCTGACCCGACAATTGACGTTTTTCTAAACGGCCTTGGGCGTTGACTGAACAGCCCTGCCCTGTTCGATTCACTCCTTGTGTGCGTTTACTAAACGGCTTCGCTTGTCGGGGTGATTATTATGGGGTGGATTTTTTCCTTCTACACCCGCGACCCAGCAGCGACCCAACCGCGACCCACCCGCGACCGACCCACCTTGGTTGATCGAAAAAATCGGTGCCTGTCGCGGGCTCGTTGCATAATTTGTGAAATTTTGGCGCCTGCGGCGGGATTCTCCAGAGTCTCGCAAACTGCCGACGTCCCAACTGCCCCCTCACTCTTATCCGCATCTGCGGGGTGCTACGTACTGATAGTACACAGCAGCCAAGTTTCCCAAGTCACACGGCCGCCGGATAATAAACAGTCGACCAGCAGCACCCGCACGACTGGTCCGGGTTCTTGTCTGAAATTGTTTGGAGCGTCTATGCGCGTCTGAAGGCTCGCGCTGGCCTCTGCAAACGTGCACCACGCACGCAATAAGAGCGTCGAGATTGGCAGGGCAACCGCGGCAAGTCCGAACAAAAACAGCTTGGGCGCTTCCTTCTAATTTTTCTCCTCCTCCTACCCGTCCTCCTCCTCCTCCTCCTCCTCCTCCTCCTCCTCCTCCCTCTTCCCATATGTTCTCTTCTCTCGCATCACACTACCATGACCACCATCGTCATAACCAACATATGTGTAATCACCATTGTCGGTATCACCATCACCGCTACCACTGGCGGACTGAATGCGAATATCAATTGAGCTCTTCATGCTATGCACGATGTGCTGACACATACTCGGACGGCGCATGCTGAAGGTGGCCCGCGGAACAAGCACCATCGCCATCAATCACCATCGCCATCGATTAGTCGTCATCACATTCGGATCGAACATATATATATGTGTGTATGTGTATAGCTCTATCTCTTTATCTCTCTTGCTCTCTCTCTCTCTCTCTCTCTTGTTTGTTGCTTCTTTTCGTTCTCTCTCTCTCTCTATGTTTTTTTTTTTCTCTCTCTCTCTCTCTCTCTCTCTCCGTTCCTCTTCCTCTCCCTTTCTTCCTTTCTCCTGGTCGTGCTCCGCCTCATCCAGCTCCACCTCCCTCCTCTCCGTCCTCCGCCCTCCTCACCCTCCTCACCCTCCTCCCCGTCCTCTTGCTCCAGCTCCTCCTCATCCACCTCCCTCCTTTCCAGTCAGGCGCCCCTCTCCTCCTCGAGCTGGAGAACCTCGCCACACCGTAAACAAAGTCGACGCGCCACGACCCAGGACGCCCCCACGTCGGGCAGGCCGAACGCCGAGCACCACGCGGACAGCGCTTTGGTCTCAGCAGCGGTGGCACGAACGCGACCGGGCCGTGTCTGCCAGGGCGCCCGCAGGGAAACGCATCCAAGGCAGCACGGTGCGGAGGTGGGACAAAAATCGCGCCAAGGTTCCCGCACTCTGGAATAAGCTGATATATATGCGTCAACCGCGGGCGTCGTCGGCGGCCACGCAGCAGATGCCGTGTGCAAGGCCACCTGGCCGTACAACCGCACTGCAGAAGAGTAGCCTCGCGCTCTGGCGCGCCGCCCGCAGAATTCGAGCCACACGGCCTGCTCGCTCATGGCCTCCAGGTCGACAACACGGCGGCTGCGAGTCAGCCTGCCTCGGCGAAGAAGAAGGCAACGGAAACATATCCCCATCAGTTCTGGCCAAAACCAAGACGGCATCTGCGAGTGCTGCGGGACCTGGCATTTTCCCCAGATGCCCGGGCCACGGCACAAAGCTTGAGAGAGCCGCGCGCGCTGCCATTGCCCGAGAGTTTTGTTCCTGCCGCATGGCCAAGCACAGGCGGTTCGGGGAGCACCGGGGCCACAGCACCGCGCTTTGCGCGCTCAGGTTCTCAGGGCTCGTTTCGATTCCTCCGATTCGATTCGATTCGATTTCGATGGTTTCCGATTCCGATTCGATTCGATCTGGGATTCCGATTTGAGTTCCGATGTCTTATTGGAGGCATACTAGCCTGCCGATTCCTGCCGATCCGACTTTTCCCGACTCAACTGCCGATTTCCGACGATCCGATTGATGTCGATCGCCGATCCGACTTGTCGATCCGATCCTGGGCTCTCTTGGGTTCTGCAGAAGCACCTGCTGACGCGCACAGATCTGTCAGCGCCTCCGCAAGCCGCAGAGGCATCGCTCTGAGCGCAGACCAGATGTCCTGCGCCTCTGCCGCCGGAATGCCAAGGAAATCCGAATTATCCACCCACCGCTCCCTCGACGGCCAGATCTGATTCAATTCTTCGCACGTCGGCTGTGAGACCTGAAATGCTCGCCGCTCTTCGCAGCAAAACGCCAGGCACAGAACTGCCAGCCGGTTCCACGTGGTCAGGCGCACCGCTCAACCTGGGACGAACCTGGCGACCATCATCTCGAGCAAGCCCGTCCTGTCGCGCCCTACTCTGGCCAATGAAATGCAACATTTGCTCCAATCGGCTACGGATGGAAGTGTGCACTGGACAACGAATGACACTGAGCAGGCGGAACAATGACCACGACACAGCCCTGCGAGCACACACTGGCCATGGACCCAGCTGACGGGCACACAAAGCAATGTTGGAACTCCGAGGATCTGCGGATACAACCTGGTCCACAAACTGCCAGAACCAGGGCCGAACCCATTGGGATCCGAGAAGGGCGCCCTGGGCGCCAAAACAAACAGGAAACGGCGCTCCGACAAGAGATCTGCCAAATTGGCACGCAGAGCTCGGGATTTGTGCCAGGCGTGATCTTTCACATACGCTTTGTTCTGGCAGATTGCGTTCGTCGGCCGTTTTCGTGGAGTTCGTCTTCCAGTGCGTGGCTTGCTCATCCACCTGGTCTCGTTGCTCTGGAGACTTATCCCGCGTGCGGAAAAGCGGCGCCAAGAAACATGAGGTACGGCCAAGAAGGTGAAGGGCTTTTCCTGAGTTTTATGTCGATGCTGCTGTTTCCAAGAGGTGGGCCGTGGCATCTCACAATGTCTGTTGCTTGGTGGTGGCTTCCAGGTGTGCGTTGTCTGGGTTGACATATTTCCTAGTTGCACATGTCATGATCGCTCAGTTCTCGGAGGCTGTCTTGCCAGCCGTGGTACTTCGTGTGGAGTTCGTGTTCCAGGGCGTGCGCGTGCCCACCCACGTCGTACCGCTGACCCCGCGAGCTCAGGGCACGCGTGTCTATGGTCACACGGCTGCGCCATGGACCCCATTCCCGTGCCCATTCCTGCCCCGTCCCCCTCCTCTGCCCTCCGCCCTCCTCCCCCTCGTCCACCCTCCTCCCCCGCCCTGTGCCCAGCCTCCCCCCCGCCGCGCGCAGGATCTCCGCGGCCGTCGACTCCGCCAAGGGCAGCCGCAGGGCGCCCACCGACGGCTTCGTCAGCTTCGAGGCGCGAGCCGGGGCCCCCCGTCGCCCTCCCTCCGTTCCTCCTCGCCTTCCTTCCTCCCCTCCTCCTCGTCGCTCCTCTCCTCCTCCTTCCTGCTCCTCCTCGTCACCCTCCCTGCCTCTCGTGCTCTCTCCTCCCCGTCCTCCGTGCTGCCCCCCCCCCCGACTCCCCCGGGCCGCCACCTCCCTCTCTTTCCCTCAGATTCCATGTTCCTCACTTCCCTCCCCCTTCCGCCTCCACCCTCAACCTCCCTCCTCATCCCTCCCTCCTCCCTCCTCCCTCCTCCCTCCTCCCTCCTCCCTCCTCCCTCCTCCCTCCTCCTCCTCCTCCTCCTCCTCCTCCTCCTCCTCCTCCTCCTCCTCCTCCTCCTCCTCCTCATCCTCATCCTCATCCTCATCCTCATCCTCATCCTCATCCTCATCCTCATCCTCCTTCCCCCCCTCCTGGGAGGTGGAGGTAGAATGGGGGAGGAGGAGGAGGAGGAGGAGGAGGAGGAGGAGGAGGAGGACGGGGAGGAGGACGGGGAGGAGGAGGAGGCGGAGGAGGAGGAGGAGGAACCAGAAGCAAAGGCTACAGATGGCGGAGACCAGGCTGAGCGGGGTGCAGGCAGAGCTAGCCAACGAGGGGGACGCGAAGGACGAGGAGGATTCTGATCAGATGGACGAGGGCGGCCTTCGCGAGCAGATGGCCTGCGCATGGCCTCTTCTCCCCCGCAGCGCAGATCCTCACCGTGATCTCGTGCGCAATCGGACAGGGCAACGGACGGAGGCGACTCCCAGAAAGTGCAGCACTTCGAGGAAATGGTTCGAATGCAGAGGGAGGCGCAGTCCCAGATTCAGGACTGGTTCGCGCAGTTGTCGTCGGCGGTGTTGCTCTTGATCCCTGCGTCGCAGGGGGCCGAGGCCCAAAGAGAGCCATCACCACATCCCTGCGTCACAGGGGGCCCAGGCCCAAGGAGAGCCATCACCACCGCCAGCAGCATGTGCCGTTCAGGGTGCACGTGCACCGGTGGGGGGAACTGGAGGCAAGCCCCCTCGCAGTGGCAAGCGCGCGAGTCCCAGGACACCGAGAACAACTGGCAAAGGAACACATCAGCCGAATGTCACCGAGGAGGTCGACCTGGATGAGGGGGGAACTGCACCTCGAAGAGGGCGTTCGCAACGCAGTACCCGATAGGAAGAGTTCGTCCCTTTCATGTCAATGCGTTTTGCTGTCAATACCAGTGCGCCATCTTAGCCGACCGGCGTTCAGCAATCCACGCCGCCAAGGAGGGAAAGGAAGGTGAGTTTCGGCATCGTTCGTTGGCATGACTGCGCCAATAGGGCGCCACGTTCGACCTGGAGTAGTATCAAATCTGAATTAACAAGCAGCTCGATTTCACTGGTGGTTCCCTATTAAGGTTATCCTTGCGAGAAGTTCCATAAGATGGCACGGTTTGGCTTCAGCTGGCACCACCATTCGAGTATATCACCAAGACGCAACACATCTTTACGGATGGCAGCTACGACCCCACCGACGACTCCAGGGCTGCGCGGGCTACGGCAATTCTGTGTTGTGATGGCGACATGATAGGTGTGCAGGGCGCGCCATCGGCGGCCTTGCACCCGTCCTTCGATGACTCGTCGTTGGACGGCACGTCGGCTGCCTGGACATAGAGAAAACTGCATTGGCCCTGGGCCAGGGCCACGTTTTCGATCCTTCAGCAGCCAGCTGATGGGGCTTACACTGTCTGGTTTGATGCGCAGGTGGCAATGCGGGCGAGCGCTGGGGACTTTCAGCAGTTCGCGCCGGGCGAAGTTTACGGGCTCTCTACTACCAGCAATTGCAGCAGGCGCACTCGGCGCAGCTTCAATGGGCGCCTGCCCACGTCGGGCACCCTCTGGATGAGGTCTGCGAGTCGCTGGCGAAGGAGGCAATGACAGGGCGCGGGCGCGACCTTCTCGTCGGGTGGACCACCGCTTTGCATTGCGAGGCGTCAAAGGAGTAGAGCTGGTCAGCGACGCCGGCCTTCACTTCCAGAGGCCGCCCCCCGCGCTGACAGTCCCTGCCCACGCGAAGACGGACGAGGTGATCGAGGTGAACAAGGAGGGCGCGAGTTGGCTTTGAGATCGCCACGTTCAGCGCCTGCTCATTGCAGGGCCAACTGCGCGAGGGCATCCCGACTGGACATCGGCGCAGGCCTACAGGAGGACTCAACGGGGGCAGCTGGGTCAAGAACCATTTGCTCGACGATGGCACCCACGTCGCAGGACTGCAGGAGGCCCGCGCGCCAGCTGGGCGAGGCAACCGGCGCGGCCCCCGCGCCCTCAGCTCAGGCGGAGTTCAGGGCAATTGGGCCGCGGGGCGCGGACCAACCTGGCGCTTCCATGCGCCCGACAGGGTGCCTCCGATTTCGATTTCCAAACTTGAGTATTTCACAGTACTCGATGCAGGGCCACGCTTGCTGGCGGCGCGGGCGCAGGGCCCTTCCCCGCGCGTTGCGCTTGCCCGCGCGCGCGACCCGCGCCGGGGGGGCTCGCCAGAGGCCAGGCCCCGATTCCCCCAGGAGCTCGACGCGGCCGCGGCAGGTTGAGCTTCGACCGCCTTTTCTTCGATGCGAATGGAAAGAGCTGGGTGCGCCGCCCCTGGTTCAAGCGGGCCCGTCGGACATGCGGGGGGTCGCGCTCGCCGCGGCGGGGGGCCCGCGTGCCGCGGGGCCGCGCCCCGGCCATTCAGCCAGCGCCAGCGCCGTGCTCGCCAACTGCGCCAGGGCCATCGCGTGCCTCTGGTTGGGGAGCAGCGCGGGGTGGAGGAACCAGTCCGTGTCGAGGCTGACGGCGAACGGTCCTCGCCGTAGGGCACCACGTCGCGCCAGGAGGCAAGCCTCTTGATGCGTGCCCGTAGTCGTCGTGCACGCGGTAGGGTCGCTCACCAGCAGCACCTCCAGCGCCGCCCCAGCACGCAGCGCCACGTGCACCGCGAACCTATGGCCGACGGCGGTCGCGAGGTGGGGGGGGCAAGCTCATCGCGCGCCTCCGACGACCTCGCCTCGGTGAGAGCCGCTTCGGGGCGGGGGCTTCGCGAGTTCCTTTCGGAGCGCCCGCCATGGCCCCCGATCCTCACGGGTCGACCCTCGGCTCGGCCGCCACCGACGCCACGTGCCCCCCGCGCCTCTGGCCGAGGCAGCTCGCGCGCGAGAGGGGCCAGTCCTGGCGGTGCCCGACGTAGAGCTGAACAAGCCACGCGTCGCCCCTGAAGTCGAAGCGCATGGCCCGCGCCCGCATCGTCGGCAACCCCCGCCGTCGAGATTGGGGGCGGCGCCGCGGGGGGGCAAGCCGCGAGGGGAGGGGGCCTGTCCAGTGGCGGCGTCCCATCTCTCGAGCTGGAGGCGGTTATGCTCGCGGGTGTCTTCGTAGATGAAGACGTCGCCGTAGACGTAGTCGCTGTCCGCACAGCGCCAGGTTAGCCTCTGCCACTTGCCGATGGTGTCCGTCGCAGGCGGGGCCTGCGCCGCATTCGAAGCCATCCGTCATGAACTCGTACTCCCCAGTCGAGTACATGTAGTCCAGGGCCTGCGGGATGTGGCCACGATTTGCGCACTGCGCCCCGCCCGCGCAGGCGCCCCCGCCGTGTGTGCCTGTGCCGCTGGGCGCTGCGCTCGAGGGCCGCCTCAAAACCGTCGGAGCTTCGGCCCGCCGTTGTTGGGCCTGTGTCAAAGGCTCGACTGGTCCTCGTCGTCGCCCACGGGGGCCGCCGCCGCCTTGCCGGCCGCGCCGCCGCGGCCGCCCTTGGGCGCGCGCCGCTTGCCAGCCGCAGCCTTGCTGGCCGCGGCGGCAGCCAGGCGCTGGCGGCCCGCCTCCAGCACCTCCGCCGCCACGGCCCCCGCGCCTGCGGCCCCTGCAGCGGCAGCAGGAGCAGCGGGTGGAGCCGCCTGCGAGGCTCGGGCGGGGGCCTCCTGCTGGCCACCAGGGGCAGCGGCGGCGGTAGGAAGCGCCGCGGCGGGGGGCGCTGCTGCAGCCGCGGCCGCTGCCGCTCCCTCCGCCGCTGGCTGGCCCGCGGCAGGTGCCGCCTCCTGCCGCGGGGGGGGGGGGGGGGGGGGCGAGGTGCGCCTTCTTGGACTTGAGGCGCTCCCGCACCGCAGCTCACGGTGCGCCTTCTCCAGCGTCTCGGCTTCGGCTTTGAACTGGAGGCATGGCCGCGAACCGCGACTGCAGCTCCTCGCGGCGCCGCTGGGCCTCCTGGCGGTCGCTCTCCTCGACTTCGTAGTCCTCCAGGGGCTCCAGGCCGAAGAGCCCTGCCTGCGCGTTGTCCAGGGCGGCGGTGCACTTGGACACGCGCTCCGCGGCCTGGCCCAGGCGCAGCTGGAGCTCCCCCGCCTCCGCCAGGGCCTCGTCCAGGGCCGCCGCGGCAGCGTCCCTGGCAGCGCCCGCCTCGGCAACAGAGAGGGGCCTGGACAGGCGCTGGGCGCGGAGGGCGTCCAGCTGCTGCCTGTGCTTGGCCTCTGCTGGCTCGTCTCCCGACAAGCGGAGGAGCTCCACCAGCTGGGCCAGCTGGACCCCTCCTCAGGGTCCGCGTCGGGCTCCAGGGCCTGGGCCACGTCCACGATGCGGACTCCCTGGCTGCCGCTGCGCTGGCGGTCTGCCGCTTCTGCGACCAGAGCGGCTGGCCGCCCGCGCGGCGCTCCGCCGCGCCCGCCGACGGCGTCCTGGCGCCAGGGCGGCTCGCGGGCGCCGCTGCGATCCCTGCTCGTGGATCGGCGGCGGCCAGCAGCGCCGCGAGCAGCAGCAACCCGCGCAGGCACCAGCTGCAGCGGGTGCCAGCAGTGGCAGCACCATGTCCACCATGCTTCATTCTCTCGGCACCCGCAGTGGGCGCACGCGTGGCCGCCGCGGCCGCTGGCGGCGCCGCTCTCGGCCGCCATGCCGCCCCCGCCGTCGCCCGCATGGCGCGCGGGGGCCGGCGCCGCCGAGCCGTGATGGCCGTCCAGGATCGCCGCGGCGGCCACCAGGCGGCCGCGCCGGCGGGAGGATGGCGAGCCCCGCCACGCGCGCAGCAGCGCCCTGGCCGCGGCGCGCTCGCGACGGAGGCGCCGATGCCACGCCGCCTCGGAGGGCAGCGCGATGGCCCCCGCCCGAGGGGAGCCCGCGGCGGCCTGTCCGCCCCCAGGCCCTCGGGCAGAAACTGGAGGAGGAGGAGGAGGAGGAAAAGGAGGAGGAGGAGGAGGAGGAGGAGGAGAATTAGCACGGGCTGACAGTCGGGTTCAAGATTGGATTCCTTGTTCGGCGATCCCCTGGGGTATGGCTGTGCGAAATCAGGGTTGAAATCATGACCCAAAACTGGGAAAGGGTATGGACCCAACGGACCTGATAACATCTGATAACGCCAGCAACGACGCAGGGGCCGAAAACACGTTCTCCTGCAGGCAGATGTCCGATTGGTCCGACGCTGGTCCTCCTTACCCTCCCTCCTCACCCCTCAGCCCTTTTTAGCGATCCCTAGATCTGGGCTCCTGGGGGGCGGCATCACGAAGGGAAGTGAATTTGCTGGGGCAAAGGTGCACTAAGACGCGTGGGCCACTGCATGCCAACGCCTGCCAATGCATGCCAACACATGCCAAAGCATGCCAACGCATGCCAATGCATGCCAACGCATGCCAATGCATGCCACTGCATGCCAACGCACGCCAATGCATGCCAACGCATGCCAATGCATGCCAACGCCTGCCAACGCATGCCAATGCATCGGTGGGGCCCCAGCAGGAGGAGTCAGGGCGTGAGGGGCCGAAACCCCAGCATGAGGGGTCAACGCAGGAAGGGCCAACGCCCTAGCATGAGGGGGCCAACGCATGAGGGGCCAGCCAAGGCCCCAGCATGAGCGAGTAGGGCATCAGGGGCCGAAGCTCCGGCATGAGGGTTCAACGCTTGAAGGGCCAATGCCCCAGCGTGAGGGGGTCAACGCATGAGGGGCCAGCCAAGGCCCCAGCATGAGGGGTCAGGACATGAGGGGCCGAAGCCCTGGCATGAGGGGTCAAAAACGTTAGGAAGTTTCCTGGTTGCCGCCCTTCCGAACCCCCATGGGGGAGTCAATCCCTGGCTACACGGGCGTGCAGCAGTCCTGGCTGATGCCAGTCGTGCAGCGGCAGCTGAATTATGAGACCCTCCAAACCCCCTGAACTGATTCTTGGCTAGCGCCAGTCGTGCAGCAGTCCTGGTTAACGCCAGTCCTGCGAACGCAATCCGAATTCTAGACGCTTCGCGTATCCCCACCAGCCCGTCCAGAAACGACGCCCAGGCGAGTAGAGGGTCGTCCTGAGGGGCTTTTCGGCGTCTTGGGTGCCTCGGGGGGGCCTCTGTGGGCCTTTCGGGATCCTCTTTGGGGCCTCCTGGGGGCCTCTTGGGGCCTCTTGGG
>CAUYUJ010004296.1:0-25000 GCA_963575745.1 Prorocentrum cordatum
AATGATTCCCTTCCGGGCGGCCGGGGCCCCGCGGTGTCCCGCCGGTGTCCCGCTGGTGTCCCGTATGGCTGAGGCGCGGCCGGACCAAATGTCTCCCTTCCGGGCGGCCGGGGCCCCGCGGTGTCCCGCCGGTGTCTCGCTGGCGTCCCGTGTGGCTGAGGCGCGGCCGGACGAAATGATTCCCTTCCGGGCGGCCGGGGCCCCGCGGTGTCCCGCCGGTGTCCCGCTGGACGATGTTGATGTTTTGTTTTGATGATCGATAGTGAGATCGGTAGTGATATCGATTGTGAGATTGAACGTGAGATCGAATGTCAGATTGCTTGTGAGATCGATTGTGAGATCGATTGTGATACCGAATGTGAGGTCGATAATGGGATCGATAGTGAGATCGATTGTGAGACCGAATGGGATATCGATTGTGAGATCGATTGTGATATCGATAGTGAGATCGATAGTGAGACCGAATGTGAGATCGATTGTGGATTCTATTGTGAGATCGATCGTCAGATCGATTGTGAGATCGATCGATTGAGTTAGTAGTGAGATCACTATCGGTAATGAGATCGGTAGTGATTTCGATAGTGAGATCGATGATGATACCAAATGTGAGATCGATTGTGAGTTCGGTTGTGATATAGATTGTGAGATCGATAGCGAGATCGATAATGAAATCGAAAGTGAGTTCGATAGAGAGATCAAAAGTGAGGCCGAATGCGAGATCGATTGTGAGATCGATTGTGATATCGATAGTGAGATCGATAGTGAGACTGAATGTGAGATCGATAATGTAGTGAGTTTGATAGTGAGATCGATAGTCATATCGAATGCGAGATCGATTGTGATATTGATTGTGAGATCAATAGCGAGACCGAATGTGAGATCGATTGTGGGATCGATTGTGAGATTGATTGTGAGATCGATCGTCAGATCGACTGTGAGATCTATCGATCGAGATCGATTGTGAGATCGGTGGTGAATTCGATAGTGAGATCAATCGAGTGCGACGTTGGTCCCTCCCCCCCCCTCACCTCCTTATCACCCGAAGGGTGCTCTATGCGGTAGTCGTAGTCGTAGTAGTAGTAGTAGTAGTAGTAGTAGTAGTAGTAGTAGTAGTAGTAGTAGTAGTAGTAGTAGTAGTAGTAGTCGTAGTAGTAGTAGTAGTAGTAGTAGTAGTAGTAGTAGTAGTAGTAGTAGTAGTAGTAGTCGTTGTCGTCGTCGTCGTCGTCGTCGTAGTCGTAGTCGTAGTCGTAGTCGTAGTTGTAGTTGTAGTCGTAGTCGTTGTCGTAGTCGTGGTAGCGGGTGCAGGGGCTCTCTGGTTCCTAGGGACACGCTCCATGGTGGTCCACACTCCCCCCTACTTGCGCGTGCGCCCCTAGGCTTGCGCGGGCTGTGCCCCCCGCCCAGCCCCTGCAGGGGGCGGCGGCGGCGCAGTTTGAAGGGCGCCAGCCTCCACCGTCCGCAAGGGCGCCCCCTCCCCGCCCCCGCTCCCGCCTCCCATCCTCCTTCATATTCCGCCCTCTGTCCTTGCCGTTGTCCTCGCCCATCCCCTGTTCCCCTCCCCAGTCCCCCTCCCGCCGCCCTTCCCATGCCCTTCTCCCTCCCTCCCACTTCCTCCCTCCCTCTCCCTCTCCCTCCCTCCCTCCCTCCCTCTCTCTCCGCGTCTTCTCCGTCGCCATCATCGTTTTTTCCCCTGCCTTCCCTTCTCTTGCCCCTCCCTCTGCTCTCCCCCAATCGCCCTCTCGTGTCCTCCTCCCGTCCCCTTTCTTCCACTTCCTCCTCTCCGCTCCCATCCCTTCTCGCGCCCTTCCTTCCATCGTGCCCCTTCTGCGGACGCCTTGTGGTCTCCTCTCCCTTCGCCCCTCCCGTGCTCGCCAATTGGTTATCTCCGCGCCTGCGCCGATTGCAGATCGCCCTATGTGAGACCGATGCTCTCGCAGAAAACAGAACGTTGCGCCTGTCCTGGAGCTTGAGCTTGCTTCCCCGGGAGGAGGGGGAGGGATGCAAAAGGAGGAAGGGGGAACGATCAGACAGGTTTTTGGGAGGGGGGGACGAGGGTGGGGGAATGACAAAGACGAGGAGGAAGAGGAGGAAAAGGAGGAGCAGGAGGAGGAGGAGGAGGAGGAGGAGGAGGAGGAGCTGGCCCGATACCATCCCTGAGACCGCCAGCAGCGATCTGGCCAGCCAAGGTCTCTGCGAGCCGCAAGGGCGGAAACCGCGTGCTGAGCGACTCGTGCTGTTCGGCGTGGACGAGCATGCGGTAGAGGGCGTTGACCTCCATGAGCACGTGGACGCGGTCTTCGTGCTGCTGCCACACGCACCACGCCCAGCGCTTCATGTTCCTGTGCTCGGCTTCGTTCTGGGGCGTACCCTGGACGACCAACTGCCCGCGAGAGAGCTGGGCGTACACCGAATGGTTGCGCAAGTAGTCGTAGTTCTTCGTTGTGCTCGCGCTCTCCAAGACTTTTTCGAAGCGGCCCCTCTTTAGAGTTCTTCTTGTCCATGATCTTCTCGTGCTTCTGGACTATGCGCCTCAGCTCGGCCACGAACTCCGCGTGCGAGACGAACGGCTCGTTGCAGAAATCCGCCCAGTCCTCGTCGGCACGCTCGCGCGCGTGCTGCGCGTCATCCCAGGCCACCTCGGGCATCGGGAGGCCATGGTCGATCTCCCTCGTCAAGTTCTCGTCGGGCACGCCGAGGGGACGGGAAAACTCCCTCGTGAGCTTCAGCAGCTCAAATGAGCAAGCCGTCCTCTTCCCGTCCGTGCACTGCTCGGCCCGCAAGGAAACGTGCAGTCTGTCCTGTGCCACTCCGAGACACCTCGGCAGATGCTCCAACATTTTCTCACTCGGGGCGTCGGAGTAAAGCATCCGCACCTGCTCGGTCGCAGCGGGGGTCAGCCGCTCCCTGACCGCTGCATCGAAACTCTCCGTGCTCTTATCGGGCTGGACGCTGAATCCAGGGCAGGCTCCTGTCATCCCCAGAGTGTGGCCGACGTAGATCCCGCCCTTCTTTGGTCCATTTTCTCTGGCCGATGACCGAGAACAAGAACTTCGTGGGCCAGTGCCGTGAACTCGCCGCGGGCGACTTCCTCGCCCATGAGCCGTCGCACCGCCAGCTGCGCGAGGCCGTCGGGGCGGCGGAACACGTGGTCCATGATCTTCCGCAAGAGCTGGGGGCGGCAGGCCAGGAAAAACGACGTCCCGTCGCAGGACCACTGCCTGTGGAGATGGCCCAGCACGCCAGTCGTCGCCATTTGCGAGACCAAGGTCAGGCTGATCAGGGAATCCTCGACGCCTTTGGTGCACGAAATCTTCGAGTTAATGCGGATGCAGTCAGTGCACTTGGCGCGCAACCAGTACCGCGGGCCCACCTCTGTGAAAACGAAGACGAGGTGGGCTTCGTTGGAGTGGCACGCAGCCTCCAACGCATCCGCTGGGGCGTCGCGATTCCATTCTCGAAGCAGACCGGCAGCGCGGGCCATGTAGCGGCCGTCTTTCTGAGCCGAGTGGTTCAACACCGAGCAGACGCGGTCGAACCTGTACAGTGACATAGCGACCTTGAAGAGGGCATCGTCCTCCCGAGACGCGACGGACTTCGGCGGCCTGTGATGTTTCTGGTGCTCGATGAGGTGCTCGCGGCGGCTGAAGGTCGCCAAGGGCACAGGAGACAGCGGCATTGAGTGCGGGATCGACATCCACCGACCTCGACCTGGTAGTCCGCGGCCTCCTTTCCAAGCGCGTTGCAGACCATCTCCATGAATGTGGGCTCGTCGGGTTCGTCGGCGCCCTCCTTGCAGTTGGGCAGCAAGCCCACGTCGACTCCTCCTGGTTCTGCGGCGGCGAGGGGCAGCTGCACGTCGACTGGCGGACTCGCAGAGACGCCTGCTTGCAGGTCTAGCAATGCATCCGTGGAGCGGGCAATGCTGCCGTTGATGCGGAAGAGCACGGCCAGGCGTTTATCGGCCGCGCCCCCGATCGCCCTGCAGAGTTCGACCGCGCTAACCCTGAGTATGAATCTGACGATGATTATGAGTATGAGTATGAATATGAGTATGAATATGAAAAGGAGTGTGCTTTTGAGTATGATGATGATGGTGGTGGTGATGATGATGATGGTGACGATCAGGATGATGATGATGATGCTGCTGATGATGGTGGTGGTGATGATGCTGCCGATGATGATACGATGATGATGATGATGCTGATGATGATGATGATGATGATGATGACGATGATGATGATGCTATGATGATGACGATGATGCTGCTGATGATGATGATGCTGATGCTGCTGATGATGATGGTGATGGTGATGGTGATGGCGATGGTGGTGATGATGATGCTGATGCTGATGCTGATGATGATGCTGATGATGCTGATGATGATGCTGCTGATGATGCTGATGATGATGCTGCTGATGATGATGATATTGATGATGATGAGGATGATGATGATGATTATGATGATGATGATGGTGGTGGTGGTGGTGGTGGTGATGATGATGATGATGATGGTGGTGGTGGTGGTGGTGGTGTGATGTATGATAATGTGATGATGATGAGGATGATGAGGGGAGGATGAGGCCTGATCGATGAAGCTGCTGCTCATGATGATGATGATGCTGCTTTCTGCTGCTGCTGCTTTGATGATGATGATGATTCATGATAGATTGCATTGATGGCGAGAATAATGAGGAGGGGTAGGGGGGAGAAGAAGGAGGAGGAGAGGAGAAGGAGGAGGAGGGAGGTATGGTGGAATAGGAGGAGGAGGAGGAATAGGAGGAGGAGAAGGAGGAGGAGGAGGAGGAGGAGCAGAAACGAGGAGCGTGGAGCGAAGAACAGGGAGCGTGGAGTGAGGAGCGAGGAGCGTGGAGCGAGGGGCGAGGAGCGTGGGACGAGGAGCGAGCAGGGAGCAGGGAGGAGGGAGGAAATGTGCAGTCGGTGCCCTCTTGACGCTCACGCTCAGCCGGCGTCCCCCCCTCCCTGGCCAGGGGCGGCGCGCGGGCGGGGGCGCCGAGCTGCCGGGCGCCCGCGGGGGCTGCGGGGGGAGCGGGAGGAGGTGGGAGGGGAAGGAGGGGGGGATGGGGGAGGGGGAGGGAGGAGGAGGAGTAACGATGGGGAGGGAGGAGGGGGAGGGAGGAGCAGGAGGAGGAGGAGGAGGAGGAGGAGGAGGAGGAGGAGGTGTTAGATTATCGGAGGTGAGGGGGTGAGATCGAAGTGGAACGGAGAGCCCCCCTACCGGGAAATCGGTTTCGGTTTCGTGTTCGTGCGTGCCGTGCCTGCGGGCGAGGCGAAGCTGCGCGGGCGGGCGAGAAGAAAGTCTCCTCCGGCTGAGGCGCGGCCGGACCAAATGTTTCCTTTCCTGGGGCCAGTTCCGCGCGGTGTCCCGCCGGTGTCCCGCCGCTGTCCCGTCGTGTGTCCCGATGATGATGATGATGATGATGATGATGATGATGATGATGATGATGATTATGATGATGATGATGATGATGATGAGGAGGATGAGGATGAGGATGAGGATGAGGATGAGGATGAGGATGAGGATGAGGATGAGGATGATAATGATGATGATGATGTTGTTGTTGTTGTTGATGATGATGATGTTGATGAAGATGATGTCGCTGATGATGATGTTGATGATGATTGTGATGGTGGTGATGATGATGGTGTCCCGGTGATGATGGTGTTGACGATGTTGATCATGATGATGACGATGATGATGATGATGATGATGATGATAATGATGGTGTCCCGATGATGTTGTTGATGATGATGTTTCTGATGTTGATGATGATGGTTTCCCGACGATGATGATGATGATGATGATGATGATGATTATGATTATGATGATGATGATGATGATGATGATGATGATGATGTTGATGATCCCGAACATGTTGATGATGATGATGATGAGATGATGATGAGATGAGGTTGAAGATGAGAATGATGATGGTTTCCCGCTGATGACGATGATGATGATCATGATGATGATGATGGTGATGATGATGATGATGATGAGGTTGATGATGCTGCTGTTGATGATGATGGTGATGATGATGGTGTCCCGATGATGATGTTGATGATGATGACGATGATGGTGTCCCGATTGTGATGGTGATTATCCTCATGATTATCATGATGATGTTGATGATGAGGATGATGATGAGGGACAGATGATGATTTGATGATGGTGGTCCGATGATGGTGATGATGATGCTGATGTTGATGATGATGATGATGGTGCCCTGATGGTGATGATGCTGATGATGATGATGATGATGATGGTGACGATGGTGATGGTGTCCCGATGATGATGATGTTGATGAGGATGACATTGATGATGATGATGATGATGATGATGATTTTGTCCCGATGGTGATGATGATGATGATGAGGCTGATGATGTTGATGATGCTGTTCATGATGATGATAAGATGATGATGATGATGATGATGATGATGATGATGATGATGATGATGATGATGGTGTTCCGATGATGATGATGGTGTCCCGATGATGATGATGCTGATGATGATGGTGACGATAATGGTGTACCGACGATGATTGTCATTGTGATGCTGATGATACTGTTGATGATGATGGTGACGAGGTGATGATGATGGTGTCCCGATGATGAGGATGATAATGATGATGTTGATGATGTTGATGACGATTATGTTGTTGATGATGATGATGATGATGATGACGTTGATTGTGATATCGATTGTGACATCGATAGTGAGATCGATAGTGAGACTGACTGTGAGATCGATTGTGATATCGATAGTGAGATCGATTGTGAGATCGATTGTGAGATCGATAGTCAGATCGATTGTGACATCGATCGAATGAAATAGATCGAGTGAGATCGATTGTGAGATCGATCGAGTGAGATCGATCGAGCGAGACCGATAGTGAGATCAATAGTGAGATCGATCGTGAAACCGATCGAGTGAGACGTTGGTTCCTCCCCCCTCGAACCTCCTTATCACCCGAAGGGTGGTAGTATAGGTTGCTGTTCGACTGGGTGTGCAGGTTTTGTCATGGATCTTGTAGAGAACGTTGTTCAGGAATTCCAGTGGTGCATGTCCGTCGTTTGCCGCAATCCTCGCCCTTCCTGGGGTGCTGCGATCTGTGAAACTGTCGCCACTGTCGAGAGCTGCCGGGGGGTCCAGTGGAGTGAGGCACCACGCAGATTCAGATTAGTTCTTGCCATCCTTGGGGGGCTGCGATCTGCGAAACTGTCGCCATTTTCGAGGGCTGCTGCGGGGTCCAGCGGAGTGAAGCACCACCCAGATTCAGATTAGACCTCGACATCCCTGGGTGGCTGCGATCTGCGAAACTGTCGCCACTTTCGAGGGCTGCTGGGGGGTCAAGAGTGAAGTTTCACGCGGACCACCAGGAGACCTCGCCATTCCTTGGGTCCAGCGGAGTGACGCCGTTTTCTGTTACCTGGGGGTTGTTTCGAGTTCTGGGGTCGTCAGGAAGGAAGCAGAGAAGCTGGCGGCCGAGCTAGGCCTCGCTCGCTTCTCACACTGGCTATAAGCAGGTTTAAGTTTTTTTTTCCCCGAGCGCCGCGGCGACACGGCGCAGCCGGCGCTGCATCTTCAGCGCACTCTTCGGCTTCCTCCCGTTTCTCTCGTCGTCGTCCTCTGCCCCCCGCCACCTTCCCTCAGCTGCTGCCGCGCTGACGGTTCGGCCCCCCGCGCGTCCTTCGCCTGCCCTGCTTTCCCGCCTCCACGTCCTCCTCGAGCCTGGGCCCTCGTTCCTCGCCCTTCGGCCGTTGTCCTGTGAATCGTGCCGCGTGGGCGCATCCCATGTAGCTGGCGCAGCATGTGGCGGCGCCTGCACTGTCATTGTACTGGCAAGTTCGGGCCAACTCCTCGTACCACTTGATGCACAAGGGTTGTGCGCGTCACAGGGTAATGTGTTCTGTTGCCGCCATGGAGGGAACGCGGAGTGCCCTGGGGGGCGTGAGAGAGGACTCAAGTTTGAGCTCATAGATGTTCAGCGCGCGTTTCTCTGCGCCAGGGCCAAAAACATATCATCTGCACCCAGATGCCCAACTGAAATCGCGAGCCGGGCGCGCGCGGAAGACTGCGGAAGTCAATGCGCGGCGCCACGGGCGCCGCCAGCAACTTGGATGACTGTTATATTGACATTGCCCGTGACGTCGGAGTTGATAGCGGAGTTTCGCCGCCATTTGCTTTTGAACATCGGGAGAGGCGAATCTGGCTAATGGTTGATGGAGATGATTGAATCGCTGCGCTCACTCCGCCTGCCCGTACTGTGCCATTGCAGGCGTTTGCCTGCGCGTTCGTGGCCTCTTGGAGGCCGTTTTGGGGCTTCTTGGAGCCTCTTTTTGGTCCGCTTCGGGGTATTTCTGAGACCTTCTGGGGCGTCACGGGGGCTTCTTGGGTTTCTTTTGGGGGTCTCTTGGGGCCTCTCGGGGGCCTCTTGGGGGCTTCTCGGGGGCTCTGTGGGGCCTCCGAGGGACCACCTTTCTGCGCCTAGAGCTCGAAATGTCCGTTCGGGTCCTCCGTCTGGGCCCGCTCTTGGAGCCGTCTTGGGATGATTTATTGTAGCGCTCTTCGTTCGAGGACTGAGGTTTGTTGAAGCAGAGTGGGGAGGGTGAGGAGGGGGAAGAGGGCAAGAGAAGGAAGAAGATGAGGAAGAGGAGGATGATGATGAGGAGGAAGAGGGGAGGATAAAGATGAGGAGGCCTCTCGATTCCCGTCTTGATGACTTATTGTAACGCTTTTCGTTCGAGGATTGCGGCTCGTTGACGCAGGTGGGGGAGAAGGAGGAGAGGGAAGAAAGAAGGAAGGGCTGGTGAGACGATAAGAGGCCTCTCGGGGGCCTCTTGGCGGTATCTCTGGGACCTCCTGGGGCGTCACGGGGGCCTCTTGTGGGTCTCTTTGGGGCCTCTCGGGGGCCTCTTGGGGCTTCTTGGGGATTTCTCGAGGCCTCGAAGTGACCTCTCTGCGCCTGGAGCTCGACATGTCCGTTCGGGTCCCTCGCCTGGGCCCGCTCTTGGAGCCGTCTTGAGAGCCTCTTCGGCCATCTTGCTGTCTTGGGGCCCTTTGGGGCCGTTTTGGGCGCTCTTGGAGGCCTCTTGGGCTGTGTTAGGGCGATCCTGGAAGCCTCTAGGGCCGTCTGGGGCCTCTTAGGGCCTCTAGGGGACCTTTCTGCGCCTAGAGCTCGACATGTCCGTTTGGGTTCCTCATTTGGGCCCGCTCTGAGAGCCGTCTTGGGAGCCTCTACGGCCATCTTGGAAGCCTCTGGGGCTGTCTTGGGGCCCTCTGGGGCCGTTTTGGGCGCTCTCGGGGGCCTCTAGAGCTCGACATGTCCTTTCGGGTCCCTCGTCTGGGCCCGCTCTTGGAGCCGTCTTGGGAGCCCCTTCGGCCATCTTGGAAGCCTCTGGGGCTGTCTTGGGGCCCTTTGGGGCCGTTTTGGGCGCTCGCCGCTATTTGCTTTTGAACATCGGGCGAGGCGAATCTGGCTAACGGTTCATGGAGATGATGTGAAATCCGTTTGGGAACGATGTTGATTTTGGCGGGTTCAGCTGAGAAGCCAACCGTACATTCGAAGTCCAAGTCCTGATCCAGGGGGCGCGGGCCAGATCCGAAACACTCGAAGCCAATCAGGATTATCAATCGAATTGTGTAACAGAACCAAGATGGGTCATGGCATGAGGCAGATGAAAGACATGTTGAGCTGTTTGTCAAGGAGCTCGGCCTGGAACAGTACAGCTTGAGATGCGAAGTGCCAGGCGAAAGGCTACCATGTGAAGAAGCATCTGGGGAGCCATTACTGGAGCACGATATCAAGAAGTACTCGGCTCTAGCGGCCAGGGCAAATTGCCCAGCGCCAGACCCATCAGATGCATAGTTTTCAGTTCGAACTTGCCCAATCCATGTCGGCGCCAACTCGAGGAGCATGAAGAGCGTTTCTAAGTTAGGCAAGTGCCCCGCGAATCGTAACAGGAGTGGGTGCTAGCATTCGTATTCAGAACGTTCCATGGAGGTGGCTGCATGGACTGACACCGACTATGCAAGACGCAAGGGGACGCGTGCATCGACGAGTGGAGGAACATTTATGTGGGTATTGACTTGGTGAAGTCGTAGAGTTCGACCCAGAGTGCAGTGGCAGTGTCTTCTGGAGAATCGGGTTGTTGCGGAATGGTGAGGGCGCCTCAGTAGCATAAGGCCCGCAAGCAGTTCTCACCGACTTTTATGCTTTATTGTGGTATCTCGTTGAAGAGTGATGCAAGTGCAGCTATTTCCATTGCGAGCAGGCGCAGATAAGGAAACTCAGACACATCGAAGTCTGCCAGCTTTGGCCACAAGAGAAAGTACGACGAGGAGATAGCACTGCATATGATTTGACTGATGTGATCAGGGACGGCATGTCCATGCACGTGAGAGGCAGTAATCAACTCCTTGTTAGTGGAAGGCATCAGCTAGCACATCAGCTTGCACCAGTTACAGAGTGCTAGCTCAATCTGACTTCTAAGCGGGTTGTTTTCGCAAGCTGTTGTGCCGGTGGCTTGGCTTCCGGATCAGCTGAGACCGCTGTGTTTGTCTATGCGGCTTGATACCCGCACGTCAGAGTTTATAAACATGTTCCATGACTTGGTGCTTTGCGACACTTAAGAAGAATCGTGTATCGCGTGACAGGAAGCCCTTGCAAGTCCACGCCCGATTCGTAGTCGCTTTCTGCTTGCACCACTGTGCGACTTGACTTGCTCGGATGGAGTCCTTGCGTAGTTGCGCTGCCCATTCGTTTCGCCATCACCAGCCCCCGCTTCGGCTTATCATCAAAGGGTGGGGTGGACAGTTCTGGCGTTCCGACGGGGCGTAAACGATCTGTATGGATGTTGTAAGGAATTCCAGTGGTGCATGTTAGTCGTTGGCCGCAGCCTTTTGGCTCAAATCCACGTTGCCTCCAGGTTAAATGTGGCGACGACCGTATTTAGGGAAGATAATGATGATGGGGGAATAGGGGGGATCTGGATGGGAGGAGGAGGAGGAGGAGGAGGAGGAGGAGGAGGATCAGGGAGTTGGATGGGGGGGAGGATGCATCGGGTAGGAGCTGGGCGGGGAGGAGGGAGGGGAGGAGGTGGACGATAGGCGTGTGCCGTGTCGCGGGCACCCAGCTGGTCTTCGGGGGCGGGGGCGAAGGGGCTGGGGCACGGGGGCGTGAACCGGTCTGGGGATGGTATTGGGAATGGGGACAGCGGGTGATGGCATGGCAGGGAGGGGGGAGGGTACGCTGGGGGAGAAGCGGGGGGAGGATGATGACGTGGGGGCCGCTCAGGGGCCCGATGCCGCGATTTTCGCCGTCGCGGTCAAGGTCTCCGCGGAGGTCAGGGTGGGGTCAACGGCTCCACTCTCTCGTCCCTCTTCGTCCATCTTTGTCCCTCGGGCCGTTTTTTCGTCCCTCTTCGTCCATCTTCGTCTATCTTCATCCCTCGGGCCATCTTCGTCCCTCGTCCCTCGGGCCGTTTGTTCGTCCATCTTCGTCCATCTTCGTCCCTCTTCGGTCCATTTTCGTCCGTCTTCGTCCCACTCCGATCGCAGGGGGTAGTTGCCGTTCCGAACTGGCGCGGCGCGTCCCACGACCGCCTCTGCCTCTGCCTCTTCCTTTGCGTCGTCCTCCTCGCCCCTCCCTTCGCCCCTGCCTCGCATCCCCCATTTCTGCTCTCTCCTTGTGCCCTTCCTGCTCCATCGGCTGTCCTGCGCACGCTGTCTGTCTGCTCTTCATGCGGAGAGGGGGGATGATGAGTGATGGGGGCAGGCGGACGGACTCGGGAAGGGAGAGGGGAGGATCTGGAAGGAGGGTAAATAAAGGAGGCAGGAATAGGAAGGGGAAGGGTGGGAGGCTGACGTGCGATGGAGGATGGATGGATGGATGGATGGATGGATGGGTGGGGAGGGCGGGGAGCTGGGGGAGGGAATCATAGCAGGAGAGAGTAGGAGGGAGAAGGAGGCACGAGGAGGGAGGGGAAGAAGAGGAGGCTGAGGGGCGTTTGAGGGTGCAGAAATTGATGAGGGGAGGGGGGGTGACAGGGGGGACCAGAGGGGGGGGGGACGGACGGAAAGGGCGGAGTGAGGAAGGGGAGGATGGGGAGGACATGAGGGAAGATGAAGAACAGTGGATGATAGTGATGATGATTATGATGATGATGATGCTGATGATGATGATGATGATGGTGATGATGGTGATAATGATGATGGTTGCACCAGAGAAAAATCCCAATCAGTGGATGGTTTGATAAGTGGGATCGATAAAGAGATCGATAAGGAGATCGACCTGGAATCCGGGAACCCGGAACCCACCGAAATCGGCCCGGAACCAATGACCAGGAACCGGGGAACCCAGAACCGGGAACTGGGGAACCCAGCCGGCTACCAACACCGGCGGGAAATTTTCGCCAAACTTGTCAATTTCATTTAGGACCCCTTCAGTGCAAGCACTGATTGGGGAATGATGCTGATGCTGATGCTGATGATGATGCTGATGGTGATGATCATGATGATGATTCTGATGGTGGTAGTGATGGTGATGGTGATGGTGATGGTGGTGGTGGTGATGGTGGTGGTGGTGATTGTGATGGTGGTGATGGTGGTGATGGTGGTGGTGATGATGATGATGATGGTGGTGGTGGTGATGGTGGTGGTGATGATGATGACGATTATGATTGTTTTTGTGTTTGTGATGATGATGGTATGATGGTGAATGTGCTTGTGATGATGATGATGATGATGATGTTGATGATGGTGATGATGATGGTGATGATGATGACGACGATGATGCTGCTGCTGCTGATGATGATGATGATGATGATGATGATGAGGGCGGTGATGGTGATGGTGATGGTGATAATGATGACGATGAGGAGGAGGCGGAGCAGGAAGAGGAGCAGGAGGGAGAGGGCAAGGAGGACCAGAGACCAGAGTAAACCCAAGATGCGCGAACGATGCTGCAATGCATCCTCCCGACCCACTGCCCCTCCGCACAAAGATCCTACCGTGCCTTCCAGCTCACTGCAGTGCAGGAGGCGTGCCCGCGAAAGGCCAGCACCCGACGGGCCTGCCAGTCGTGCGGGCCCGCGGGATTCCGAAAGGATGTCTTGAGCGTTCCGAAGGATTCCTGATGTATTCCTAAGGATTCCCTAGCGATTCCTGCGGTTTTCCTAAGGATGTTCCTAAGGATTCCCTAGCGATTCCTGATGATTCCTTAGGTATTCCTAAGGATTGCCGTGGGGCTTCCTGAGGGTTCCCGGAGGATTCCGAAGTATTGCCTGGGATTCCCAGGGATTCCCAGGGATTCCCGAGGGATTCCCAAGTATCCCCGAGGGATTCCGAAGGCTTCTCTGGGGACTGCTAATAATTCCTCAAGAATTCCGACTGATTTCTCAAGGATTCCTCCGCATTCCTTCAGGATTTCTAGGTATTCCCTAGGGATTCCTCAGGATTTCCCTAAGCGTGCCCGTGAAAGGCCAGCACCCGATGGGTCTGCCAGTCGTGCGAAGCGCCGCTCAGAAAATACGCTGTCTTAAATCCTGTTTGCCGGCGAAATGCTGCAAGCGACGCTAGCCAAGAGAACACATTAAGATACGACTGCAAAAAGACCCTCCTCTTCCTCCTCCTCCAGAGTTTGATCAGCGGTATGCTGCAAGCGACGCCAGCCAAGGGAACATACTAAGATACGATTACAAAACACCCGTCCCAATCTCCGGCCACCAGGTCTGACGGCTGGCGCTGTGCTTCTTGGGTGTTTCGGCCCGGACCTAGTGCGCGAGCCGCCATTCTCGGGAATCCAATGCATCCAACGCGTCAGTTTCTTCCTGCGTCATGGGGTGGCGATTGGCAAGACACCAGTCTCTGCACTGGGTCGGTCTTTCGCCGGCTCTCGACACATGTGCGATCAACCGAAGTCTAGTGGAAAGTTTCGTGTGGCATGAAGGGCACGTCGCGCCGGCACGTGCGAACAGCCGCATCGGGTTGCGTGCGCCGTGCTTTGGCCTCATGTGGTTGAGGTCCGCTTGGCACGTGCCAATGGCACGCCCATGGCACTCATGGCGAATGAAATTGCCTACATTCACTGGCCCCGCACCTGCAGGCCGATGCTTGCCGCAATCCGATCCGGCGAAACGCAGCTGCCTGACTAATTTCCTCCACTCGTCAGGGCGGTGCACCGTGAACTCCTGCCACGCCCCACTATCCAGGGGAGGTGGCGGGGGCACGTCACGGAGAGCACGAGGAGGAGGAGGAGGAGGAGGAGGAGGAGGAGGAGGAGGAGGAGGAGGCACACTGCTGTAGAGAAGCATCATGTCCGCAGCGGCCAACCTCGCCCACAGCAGCCGGGGACGCCCCTGCTCGTCTCGGAGAGACAGCATGGCCTTCGGGGGGCCCGCGTCGGACCGTGCCAAACGGGCGCAGTACTTCAGCCTGCGTTGAATCATGTCGCAATCAACTGACTGAATGTCGTTCTCGGTGCGGACGGCCAAGGCAGACAGCGGAAGAATCAAGTTGAACAGCGTTACCGCTGCGGCGGCTCACTCGCAGGTAGGGCCACTGAGGGCCCGAATCTCCCTAGGTTTGAGCACGCGCACATGCACGCTGAAGAAGAGCCTGGACAAAGTGAGGGTAACCTGGAGCATGGAGCCCGTTTCTTTACTGCTTGGGGCATGACGGGCGTCATGGCCCCCGGCCCCCCCCACCACGACGCCCGTCATCGCCGATGATACAGAAACGCGTTCATGCCTCGAACGCTTCGGCAACACCGTGCTCCCGAACACGCGCGCGCCGATGGGCGAATCTGCGGCAATCGCCTCAGGGGCCCGGCCTTTCGCATGTTTTGTGCTGCCGCTCCTCGCTTCGACCTCGCACCCGAGATGGGAGCTCACGAGAACCTTCACGTCCGGCTCTGGAACAATGATCATTGGCCCAACGGCGGACTGCAGGGCCTGCCAGACATCGCACACCCTGCTACCTCTGATTAAGACGAGTATGCTTTCTCTTCAATCTTCCCCCTCCTCCGCCTCCTCCTCCTCCGCCTTCGCCTCCGCCGCCGCCTCCGCCTCTTCTTCCTCCTCCTCCTCCTGCTCCTGCTCCTCTTCCTCCTCCTGATCCTGCTCCTCCTCCTCCTCCTCCTAATTAATTTGTGAAACGGTATGATCATACAGTTAAGGGAGATGTCCAGAGAGATCCCTGTCAGGAACAGGACCACCTCCCATCTGTGTAACAGCTTCACTTCTGGCCACCAGCTTCGAGGCAGTCGCGAGCGCGAGCCTTGCTCTGAAAAAGAACCGGCCTCCTTCCGTAGAGTTGCTGCATATGTTTAAGTTCTAATTTTATGGATGTCTCAAGCGAGAGCCCCATTTTGAAATGGAAGCGCTTTCCATCCGTGTAACAGGCGTGTGTTTTAAGACGAGCGTGCGCGGCGCGCGCGCTTGGCAAGTGTTCTCATGCGTGTCTCGCCACAGTGGGCCCCCCAGGGGGGGCCCCACTTCTGGTCGCCGTATTCATTACATGTTAAAAAAGCATCGAGCATCAGGCGTCGGGATTTGACACGTGGATTCATCTGTGCGAGGGGTGGTCTCCAACATGCGTCTTGGCGTGCTTGCGTGCGGCATGTGCTTGCACATGTTTCTCAGCGGGCCCCCCAGGGGGGGACCCAACTTCATCTTCTGGTCGCTTGATTCTCTACACGCCGAAATTGCGTGTCGAGCGGCAGGCGTCGGAATTTGACACGTAAGAGCATCTGTGCGGAGGGGGTGGTCTCCAACATGCGTCTCGGCGTGCATGCATTCGGCACGTGTCTCGACGCGTTTCTCAGTACAGTGGGTCCCCCCCAGTGGGGGCCCAACTTCTGGTCGCCAGATTCTCTGCACGTGCGAATGCGCATCGAGCGTAAGGCGTCGGGATTCGATACGCAAATACACATGTTCGGAGGGGGGGTCCTCCAGCATGCGTCTCGGCGTGCTTGCGGTCGGCACGTGTTGTCACGTGTTTCCCAGCGGCCCCCCCAGGGGGCGGACGGAACTTCTGGTCGCCCGATTCTCTTCGCGCAAGATTCCGTGTCGAGCAGCAGGCGTCGGAATTTGACGCGTAAGAGCATCTGTGCGGAGGGGGGGGTCTCCAACATGCGCCTCGGCGTGCCTGCGTTCGGCACGTGTCTTCACGTGCTTCTGGCCACAACGGGCTCCCAGGGGTGGGCAGCTTCTGGCGGCTGGATCTTTGGTTCGTAAAAATGCGTATCGAACAGCAGGCGTCGGGATTTGACACGTATGTAAATGTAAACGTGTGCGCAGGCGGGTCCCCAGCATGCGCCCCGGCCTGCGAGCGTTCGGCGCGTGTTCTCACGCGCTTCCGGGTGCACCGGGTCCCCCCAGAGGGGCTGACCCAACTTCTGGTCGCCAGATTCTTTGCGCGTGACAAAAAACTCAGGAGGGAAACACACACACAGACACAATTAATCGTCGGTTCCCCAGAAGACAGAAACCCAGAAGATATGGGAAATATGGGG
The DNA here is from genome assembly GCA_963575745.1 of Prorocentrum cordatum. Lineage (NCBI taxonomy): Eukaryota > Dinophyceae > Prorocentrales > Prorocentraceae > Prorocentrum > Prorocentrum cordatum. The sequence goes on from CAUYUJ010004296.1 coordinate 16,537, forward strand.
AATCCTGTTAATTGTGTGCATGTATTTGTGTGTCCCAGTACCCCTTCAAAAACGTGTAGCAGGCGTCGGAATTGGACGCGTAAAGATATATACATATATATATATATATATATATATATGTGTGTGTGTGTGTGTGTGGAGGGGGCGGTCTTCAACATGCATCTCGGCGTGCAGGCGTTCGGCACTTGTTTTTGCATGCTTCTCGGTACAGCGCCCCCCCAGGGGGCGGGGCCATTTTTGTTTCTGGGCGTCGGATTCTTCACATGTAGAAACAGATGGGCGGAGGGGGGGCAACATGCGCTTGGTGCGTGCGCGCGGGTCACGTGTGTTCTCGTGATCACGGTCCCAGTGGGAGGCGTCCAGTTTCTAGTCGGCGAGTTCTTTACACGTAATTACTCCGACGGAAGGGCCCCGCATGAGAATCTCCAAACGAGTCTGAAAGTATTCCTCATCGTCATCTTTGGGAATGCCGATGTTCCCCTCCTGTTTTCTCATCGCCCTTCTCCTTTTTCGCCCTGGTGGAAGCCCTCCTCTTGCCCCCTGTTCTGCCTACGCGTCCTCTGGGCCCAACTCCCCCACCCAATTCCTCCCCCGCCTGTCTGGCAAGGGCGCGGAAGTCGATTTTTCTCGCGCCGTCGCCGCCTCTGCCAGCACGCGCGCGTTGTCCGATGGCCGGATCGCGAAGCCGTTGAGACAGCCCCGCAGGTCTCGAGCTGATCACGGCCGCTCTCAGGCGGGAGGCAGCGCGCAACCGAGCTCCGCCGCGAGCTGCTTCGATTCAGCCCTGGAAGTGTCCTCTCTGTTGTCAAGCTCCCTGCGCGGCTTCCGCAGGGTGGCCGGCGGCCCGCGCTCCAGGAACTCTCCGCGCGGGCGGCTGGAGGGGATCAGCACATTCCGCATGCGCGTGGCGCGGGATAGCATGACGAATCGGTGCCGCCACCGCTGCGCGTCCGACGTGCCCGCGCGGCCCGCGTCCGCACCCCTGGCGCAGTGGATGGTGACGCCCCTGCGCGGCGTCTGACCCTGCGGCAGCGTGGAGGTCAGGCAGGACGCGTGCGTCAGGGTGAACCCCCAGCGGCGCACGGCGTGCGGCCCCGAGCTCTGCCACGTGAGCTCCTGCTTGCTGGGCCCGAGCATGAGCAAGCTGCTCGCCCGCGCCTCGGCCTCGCCGCCGCCGCCTTCGCCTTCGGCGCCCTTGTCACAGCAGCTCGGAGACCTCCTGGTAGATCGGGGGTTCCCGGAGGCCGTGCGCCTGCGTCCAGATTCTCTGCGGCAGGAGGCGGGGGCGCACGAGCTGGCCCGGCGCGCGCTCCCCGTACTCCTCTTTGCTCGTCGTTGAGGTGGGGTTCGAGGAACACGATGGTGGCCCTCTGCTCCTGGGCGAGCTCGAAGTTCTTCTTCAGTTCTTCCTGCACGGGCGTGAGCCGAACCTCCATGCCGACGTGTGCCGGCAAGGCGCCGTGGATGTCCCCCGTCTTGTGCGTGTTCGGGACATTCGGGAGGCGCTGGCCCGCGTCGGGATCGCGGAGGATCCTGTTGCAGTCGTGCGGTCCTCCTCGTTTTCCTCTTCGTCTTCCTCGTCCTCCTGTTACTCCTCATCCTACTCTGTACGTTGTTGAACGAGTTTGCATCGCACAGTTCCGTTTCAGCCCTGCTCCATAGTCTTTCTGGCTCAATGGACTTGGCCCTGCGGGGATTGCAGGCCATCGCTCCTTGGGCCCCTCTTCTTTCAGTCGCACGCTGTCCCGACTGCCATTGCATAGCTGATTGCCAGGTCAGCAGCGACATCGTGTCTCTCCTGGGACGACAGCTGGAGCGCTGCGGTCCAGAGCAGCTCACCTGTCCTGTGTGCCCGAGCTGTCCGTTGCTGCAGTGCCCCGAGCCATCGTTCTCGCTGGGCACCTTCTTCGCAGGGCTGATCGCGGGTGTGCTCGCGACAGTGACAGCTGGCTTCGTGTGGAAGAGGACCTCGCGCTCGCTGAGATCTGGATTGGATGGCGGCCCGCAGCCCAGCAGAACGCACGCTGCGTTGCCTGCAGAGCCTGCAAGTGGGGTCGAGGGCCCTCGCCTACTACGATCCGCGCGATGACTTCTGGCATGAGAGGATCATGTTGGCGCACATTCAGGACTTCCGCTTCGTGGTGCTCACCGCGCATTGGGACATCTATTACGAGGACATGTCCCAAGCGCTCCGCTTGCTGCCGCTGGGCCCGCGGGGCGGCCTGCCCGTCCCGAGGCCACAGGGGCAGATCTTGCGGGTGAACAACGCTCGCCTCAGCGCCGAGTTGCAGCAGCTATGCGACGAGGCGGCGCAGATGGCGGCGGACATTCGCGAGGAGGAGGGCTTGCCTGCACCAGCGGCGCACCCAGGGGCGCTCGCCGACGGCGATGCGGAGGCGCTTGCGGAGGCGCCGGCCCCTGCGGCGCTGGCGGCCGCCGCGAGGCCTGCTGGGCCAGCGGCTGGAGGCGCGGCTGCGGCGGGCGCTCTGGCGGCAGCGCCGGCCGCGCCGCCTGGGCCACCCGCGGCAGGCGCTCTCCTCGCCCCAGCACCGCCGCGGCCCGCTGCGCCACCAGCGGATGCGGTCTGGCTTGCGGCGGAGACGCGTGGGGGCTTCACGGCTGGGACCCCTATCCCGCCTGAGCTCCTGGGAGCTGGGGGCCAGCCGCAGGTCGCGCTTGGCGATCGCGGGGTCGTGCTGCTGGCGTCGGGCATCTCGCTCGCGGTCGCAGTGGCCAACACCTTGGAGGCAGGGGCGGCCGCGCTGTCCAGCAGCGGTGGGGGCCCTTCGCACGCTGCCAGTGCTCTACTCGCCAGCGGGTGGTCGCTCCAGGTCCTTCCATGATGCCGTGGCCAAGATGTCCACCACGCCCTTCGCGGACTGGCGCATCAAAGGGCCGAGGACCGCGGCCTGGCTGCTCGAGAAGATCTCGGAGGCAGGCTACACGCCATTGCAGAGGCACTTCTGGTGGAGGTCGATCCAGGGGCTCACTGCTTCCGACTCGGGCGTGGACGACCAGGTGCTGCAGGAGCTGCAGGAGCTCACTACCTACGATCAGCTCAACGCTGGCGAGTTGGTGGCGGTGGAGATCCTCTGCCGCCGCTATCAGCTCTGGGAGGAGCTGTGCGCCTCGAGCTTGCGCGAGGCCGAGGCTGGCCAGGACGCTGCACACTGGCTCGATGAGCGATCCATCTTCCTCGGGCAGGACAGGAGCCGCGGCTCGGCGCTTGTCTGCCCCGCCTTGGAGAGCTGGGTAGCTCCGAGAGGAAAGTGCCATCCTCAAGGGGCGCAGGACGGGGCGAGAAGAAAGGCTGCTGGAGCGCGGCGCCGACAGCGGTGCGGCCTCTGGCGAACCAGCGGCGGGTGCCGAGGCCAAGGCACGCGGCCGCGGGCGCGGCCGCGGCGCCTGAGGCGCCCCCTCGCGCCGGGGATGCCCCCGGCCTCGGCGCGAGTTTGCAGGGGGGGCGAGGCGTGCTGAACGGCGATGCCACCTCGCTGGGTTTTGGCGATGACGGTCTCACGCAAAGAGACGTGCTGCCCATCCCGCTCAACACGGAGGCGCCCCAGTGCTTGAAGGGGTTTTCGGCCCTCGACGGCGAGTTCTCGCTGGGGCAGCGGCGCAATGCCGCGCGCTGCAGGCGCCAGGAGCGCTGGATGCTGGAAGGCGTCGCGGCGCTCAACGAGCTGGGTGGAGGAGGGCGGTCGGCTGGCGGCGGCGGGCGGCTCAGCTTGGCGCAGCGCTCCGCGCTGCAGCATCTGGGAGAGGTCTACGCCGCGGTCCCGCCGAGGACTGAGGATTGCGCCAACCAGGAGGCGTTTCAGGCGCTTCTGGGGCTTCGACCTGGCTATGCTGACGAGCCAGCGATCGGGGCGAGAGCCGGCTACCAGCGCGGGAAGGTCTCTCTTCATTCAGGCGGTGCTGGGCGTGTCGATCTTGCTCGGCTGCTGCCCCCGCACCTGCAGTCTGCGCTGGAGTCCGGGCACGGGTTATTGCGCTCGGAGCAGGAGGCTACTGCTGCTCTGGAGGAGGCGGACGTCACGTGTTACGTGGACGGTAAGCTGGCCCAGCGGGGCATTGACTACGGGCGGTTCCTGCTCGAGCTTTGCGATGCAGGGATCGTCGAAGTTTTGGACTACGAGCTGGAACGGAAGGAGGAGACGGGCGTCTTCTTCGTGCCGCGCAAAGATGACAAGCTGAGGCTCATCTTTGACACCAGGAGGGCGCACTGTCACTTCAGGACGCCCGAGTACACGCACTTGGCCTCCGGCGACGCCCTCAGCAGCTTGGAGTGCACGCCCGGCGAGGAGGTGCACTTGGCTGCGGGCGACGTGGAGGTCTGCTTCTACCAGTACGTGCTGCCTGCATGGGCCAGGAACTACTTCTGCTTGCCGAGCCTGGCGACCCGGATGCTGCCTGCCCGCCTGCGTGAGGCGTTGGGGCCAGAGCTTGCGGCGCGGCCCAGGATAGCCTTCCGCGTGCGGGTCGTTCCCATGGGATGGAACTGGGCCGTCCACTTTGTGCAGTCTGCCCACCTGAACGTGCTGGCGTCGGTCTCTCCGAGCAACCAGTGGCTGGTGGACAAGCAGCCCGGGGCGTGCCTCTCGGACAGCTCAGCCGCAGCCAAGGTCTTGTACATAGACAACTTTGCCGCCATCAGCACCAGTCGCGAGACAGCGGTGCAGGTGGTCAACGACATGCTTGACTCGTTCACCAGAGAGGGCGTCAGGGCATCGCTTGACTTGGACGTCGTCCTCCTCGGCTTCACGCTGGACTCGAAGGCCGCCAGGTGGCGCCCCGCACCCAAGAAGTTTTGGAGGGTGCACGGCTGCATCTCGCACCTGCTGGAGCCGGGAAGGCGTATCACGGGGCGCCAGCTGGAGAGGCTCGTGGGGCACGTGGTTGCGCTGCTGCTGCTGCGACGTGAGGCTCTCAGCCTCCTCAGTGCGGTCTACGTCTTCATCCGCTCGACCTACGACAGGGCGCGGCCGCTGTGGCCCAGCTGCCGACGCGAGCTCAGGTGGGTACTTGCGCTGTTGCCCACGGTGTTCGCCGACATGAAGAGGCCCTGGCACTCTGAGGTGGGTACCTTTGACGCGTCGCCGTGGGGCGCGGGAGTCTGCACTGCGCGCTGGCCCTTGAGCGCGGTGCAGGCCGCAGGCAGGCAGCCGGAGAAGCTGCGCTTCCGCGGGCCCCTCGCCTCACTGGTGGCTCCGCGGGACTCTGCCCTGGCTGCCGACAGCATCGAGCTCTCGGACCCAGCCGCACTTCTGCTCGGGCGCGCGGCGGGTTTCGCCGAGGTGAGCGCCGAGCTGCTGCGTGAGGCGACCTGGGTCACGGCTGTTGCATGCAAGTGGAGGCGCCAAAGTACCATCCACAGGCTGGAGAGCTCAGCAGGGCTCCTCTGGCTGCGGCGCGCCTCTCGCAATTCGAGATGTCACGGGCATCGCTTGCTGGGCTTGGGCGACAACATGTCGATGATCTGCGCCCAGGAAAAGGGTCGTGCGTCCGACTTTGGTCTCTTGTTCGGCTGCCGCTGCTCCTATGCCATACCGGTCGCCTGCAATCTCAAGGTCACGTACAGATGGATCCCCTCAGAGCTCAACCCAGCAGATGGCCCTTCAAGGCCGTTCCAGTCTGGTCCGGAGCCGTCTTGGCCCAAGCACGGAGACCAGTTCAGGCGTCACAGCGGCAGTGGCCATGCAGGAGGTCCGAACGCTCCAGGCCGCTCCGCCGTTCGGCCAGCCGAGCCTGCCAGAGGTGGGAGGCGCTTCGCCGACCCGGAAGCGAGCCGCTGGTGGTGGCGGATCCGCAAGGAGCAGAGCGCAGCTGCCGCCGCCTTCAACCCAGGAGCGGGCCCGCTTGCTGCCCCGCCAGGGCTTTCTAGCAGCCAACAAGTTGCGGCCGTCCACTCAGGTGCTCTACCTGAAGGTGTTGCGGCTGCTGGCAGGCTGGCTCATGGTGGACGCGCTGCCCGACTGGCCCGTGGCGGCTTGGGACGCAGCGCTGACCGACTTCCTGCTGTGGGCCTTCGACCAGGGAGTGGCGCGGGCGACGGCTGCAAGGCTTGGCGCCGCGGTGCTTTGGGGGCTCCCTCAGCTCCACGTGGCGCCCTTGCAGAGGTGCTTCCCGCAGCTCGCGCACTCGCTGGCGGGTTGGAAGCGCCTGCATCCGCCAGGCTCGCGCCCGCCTCTTCCAGAGCTCGTGGTTCGCGCGGCGGCAGCTTGGCTTGCGCACCAGGGCGAGTTTGCGACCGCCTTGTGCGTCATGCTGATGTTCGAGGGCTACCTGGGACCCTCGGAGGCGCTGGCGCTGCGGGCCGCTCAGCTCACGGGCCCTTTCGGCTCGGCCACCAGCGCGGGCTCGCACATGTCAGTAGTGGTGCGCGCTGCAGAGTTGCAACAGCCACGCAAGACAGGCGAGATGGACCACACCGTGGTGCTCGACATCCCGCGGCAGCAGGCCCTGGCTTGGGCCTTGGCGCGCCTCCGCGACTCCCGCCTGGGCTCCTGGCACCCGCTGTGGGACTTCGATTACAACCTCCTCCTGCGGCGGTTTGGCCAGGCGCTCGAGGCTGTGGGCGCCAGCTGTTTAGCAGGCACGCTCTACAGCCTCAGGCACGGCGGCGCCAGCCACGACCGCCTGACGGGCAGCCGCACGCTGATGGAGGTGCAGCAGCGCGGAAACTGGCGCGCCTTCAACAGCGCGCGGCGCTACGACAAGCACGGGCGAGTGGCGATCGAGTGGATGAAGATGCCAGCCCGCCAGCGGCAGGATATCGAACGTTTGGCCGCTGGACTCGACGTCGCCTGCAAGCAGTACTCGCCTCAGCTGTGATCAGTAGCAAGGGACATGACTCCCGTATTTTCATTGAACTCTTCAGTGGTTCTGGCAACCTTGCGCGGCACTTGCGACAGGCAGGACATGCAGTTATAGAATGGGATGTCCTTCACGGGCAGGAGTTTGATCTTGCCCAGCCTGCGCCTTGGGCCGTGCTTCGCGGCTGGATTGCCAGCGGCAAAGTCAAGGCCATTTTCATGGGCACGCCTTGTGAGTCGCTTTCGCAAGCGCGACGAGGTGGCCCTGCTTCTCGCATGCCTCGACGCCTGCGTGACAGCTCACACATCTTTGGCTTGCCGGGCTTAGCTGCTGCCGATCAGGCCAAGCTTGAGCTTGGCAACCTGCTTGCCTCCCGCGCGGGTCAGATCTGGCAGCTAGCAGCAAAGTTTGGCATCCCTGTCGGTGAAGAGAATCCTTGCAGCAGTTGGCTTTGGCATTTCCCTGACAGAACACGCCGCCAGCACTCTCCTTTTTGCTTCGAAGCAGTTGTTGATCAGTGTGCTGCAGGTCGTCCCTTTCGAGCTCGCACTAAGCTTCAATTCCTGCATTGTCGCCCCTCTCCTTCTCTCCTGGCAATGAAGTGTCATGGCCGCGGCGTGTGTGATTTTTCTGGACAGCCCCATCTTGAGCTGTCTGGGAAGGAGAGCGGTGCCACTCACTTTCGCACTCACCAGAATGCCGCCTATCCCGACGCTCTCTGCAGGCAGCTTGCTCGGATGTTCTCGCAAACGATTGTCGCCAGGGTGGTCTCCCGAAAATGGATGTTGCTTCACGGCTAAGCCAGTGCAGTGCTTGCTGATGGGTACTGTGCTTTGTTGTAGATGGGCCGCTGCCGCCTGCCAAAGTTGTCCTGTGCCAGGCTCCGTTCCTCAAGCAGATACTGAAAAAAAGATGATGCATGTACGTTGTTGAACGAGTTTGCATCGCACAGTTCCGTTTCAGCCCTGCTCCATAGTCTTGCTGGCTCCCAACGCCAGCCCGTTTCCTCCAGAATGTCTCTTTTGCCGCGGGCCGTTGCCGCCTGCCAAAGCTGTCCTGTGCCAGGCTCCGTTCCTCAAGCAGATACTGGAAAAAAATGATGCATTTCTATTCCTCCTCCTCCCGAGCGCGTCACACTGGATACGTGCCGAAACGACCCAGAGAAAACCCGCCTCCTCCTCTTTTTCCTCCTCCTCTTCCTCCTCTTTCCCCTCGTCCTCCCCCATCGTGCCGAAGCGTGGGCCCCCTAGGGAGGGGGTCCCTCTCGAAGCCCCTTCGCGATTCATTCGCGCACACGCCAGACTTCCGCCCGAGGCTTCCTTGATATTCGGACCTGCGGGGCCCGAGACTGGCCGCAGTTACAGGGATTGGATGTCCTGCTCGGGCTCGAAGACGAAGTGCGGGGCCCATGCGGAATGGCTCCCGCCTGAAGCTTCCTCGCGGCAGTTCGGATTCGAACGCGGAGGTGGGCACCCCGTAGAGAAAGACTCCTGTTCGAAACTACCTCGCGGTTCGCTCACAGACGAGGCTCCCGTTCGAGATATCCTCCATGTTGAGGCTTGAGAAGCCCAGAAGCGACGACAGTCACAGGTTTGAGGACTGCCGCTTCGGATCGTTAACATGATTTGCGGGCCCCATCGATACGGAT
>CAUYUJ010004296.1:30423-50423 GCA_963575745.1 Prorocentrum cordatum
CAGACCTGCGCAGCCCTGGAACGAGGCTCCCCTCGGCTCTTTCACCACCTTCCCCTGGGGACCAACCCTCCTCTTTTTTCTCCCCGCTCCTTTTCTGTTGTCTGCGCTGTTCTTAAACGCTTCGCTGAAGGACGATGAGAGTTACGAACGGTTCACGCCCTAAAAACTTGCCGAGAGAAAGGCCGCCACTCCTCCCCCAAGTCCGACGAACCTCCACCCTCCCTTTGATCGTCTGCCAGGGCCTGGCCTTCCGCAGCTTCCTCGAGCGAGGGCTGCTGCTGAAGGCCATCGCTGCCTGGCGAGCGCTGCACCGGGCCTGTAGTGTCTCGGGGCCCTCCTGACATTGAGACCTCGACGCTCCCCGCCCACCTGCACGCTTGGCGGGCGAGGCATCGCAAACCCCTGCACACATTCGCGTCGTCATCGCTGACCCCATGACAATCAGCCCCTAGCTTAGCAAACTCGTCAGCGTGCCCGTTGGCCCGACGTTCCCACTCGGTGTTTCTGCCTGCCTCTATGTCGGCGGCGGTCGCATGGCCGAACGTCTTGTGGCACTCGACAATGCTGAGAGCAAAGGCAGACCACACAGGGCCCCAGAGATGGGCCCGAGGGGCCCCAGGGCCCTCAGAAAAACCAGGGCCACGAGCCAGCGAGTCCAAAGTGCTATGGCAATCGATGTAGCACTGAAAAGGGGGAAGACCTACCTGCGACAGCACATGTACAGCAAGGTTTCCCCGTCTTTACTCGTCTGCTGCGGGGCCATACTCAGCGGGACAGGTCCGTACGCCGCCGACACCACGCATCCAAACCGGTCGACGGAAATTATGCTCCACTCAGCCCTGGTGAGCCCGTCGAGGCCCATGTATTTCGCCGACCCGTCCAGGAAGAGCAGCCCTGAGAGAAGGCCCGTCTCGGGCCGCTGGTGCCAGTGGAGCTTCTGGGTGGGCTCCTCGACGTCGAATAGGGCCCTCGGGTGAGGGAACATGCACCTCGCGAACCTCTCCGCCGCCAGCGGGCCTAGTTCCTTCACTTTCTGCGCACAAGCACCCAGTCGAGCACTCACTAGATCCCGACGCTGAACGGCGTGAGCTGGGCACTCGTACTGACGGTGCCACAAGGTGCTTGGCGCGCCTCTGCACAACTGACAGAGCTCGTCGTCATGCAGGTTGTGCGCGAACAACCGTGCATGAGGCCAACGCACCCCCGAAGCCAGTCCTCGAAGGCACCTCTGGTGATGCTTGCCCCAGACCTCCGGCTTCTCCCTGGACATCCTGGAGATCCCGTCCCAGAAGATGGGGAAGACAGGGGGCCCATCAGGGCCATTCTGCAAGTGGAGTGCACGTCGATCCGAAGCTCTCACCGCCCCCTGCGGGGACAGCCTGAACAGATCGTGCACCACATTCAAGTCATCTCTGATACTGTGCTGGCCAACGAAGTCCCAGCCCAGCCCTCGGAGAGTGAGAAGGGCAACGTCGCTGAAAGGGGACGCTGACCTCCAAGGCTGGGCCGATTTCTGGAACTTGTCAATCGAGGCCCGCGTCGTGCTGGCCAGAGCCTGATAGTGAGGGACCGCCTCCCCAGACAGCGGTGGCCCACATGAAAATGACATGCCCCGAGTAGATCACGAGGGGGTCCACCTTGGAGCCGAGCCCGTACGTGTACATTCTGAGCCCGACGGAAGCACCTTTGGGGAGCCTGCCGAGGGAACTGGCAGCACCTATTCGGAGACCAGCCATTTTCGAGGGAGGCACTCCAGACACCGAAGAGCCCCAGAGGGCCAGCGCCACTGGCCCCATCCTGTGGACCATCCCGATGTCCGCCCCCGCTCCCTGAAGTATCTCAGGAGGGGAAAAAACACACAGACACAATTAATCGTCGATTCCCAGGAAAATATGGGAAAATATGTGAAGTGGGGGGGAAGACACGAACTCAAAAAATATGGGAAAATATGGGGAATATTTTTATTTGTGTGTATTTATTTGTGTGTCCTGGGGCCCCTTCAGTATCTTCAGCCTCCTGGCCCCAGACGATGCGGCTGAGGCCCTGGCACCCTGGATCCCGATCCTGCGCAGGCCTCCCAGATTCGCGTTGGTGCCTAACCCCATGCCCACGATAATAATGTACCCCCCCCTTAAGTCGTTCGAGTTTTTTATCGTCGACCAATAAGAGTTTGGTCGGGGGCGCGGGGCGCGGAGGCCAAACTTCATTATCACCTCGGAACGTTATGTTGAGATAACAAGATCAAGCTATGTTGAAATAGCAACATCAAGCGAAGCGATCACATTTTTTCAGGATGTCTCAAGCGAAACCAAGAATTTTGGGAGGCAGGCTCAAATGAAACGAGCAATGTTTCAAGGATGTCTCAAGCGAAACCAGTAATTCTGTGAGGATGTCTGAAGCGATTCGAGAAGCTTGTCGAGGATGTCTCAAGCGAAACAAGCATATACTCGAGGATGTCTCGAGCGATTCGAGAAGCTTGTCGAGGATGTCTCAAGCGAAACAAGCATATACTCGAGGATGTCTCAAGCGAAACAAGCATATACTGAAGGATGTCTCAAGCGAAACGATACGTTTCTTAAGGATGTCTCAAGCGAAAACAACAATTCTGTGAGGATGTCTCAAGCGAAATCAAGAATTTAGGGAGGCAGGCTCAAACGAAACGAGCAATGTTTCAAGGATGTCTCAAGCGAAACCAGCAATTCTGCGAGGAGGTCTCAAGCGATTCGAGAAGCTTGTCGAGGATGTCTCAAGCGAAACAAGCATATACTCGAGGATTGCTCTTTTTCTTCCTCTTCTCTTCTCCTTGTTTTTCTTAATTTGTAGTTTTATTTCTTTATATATTTCTTTATTTCTTTCTTTTTTTCCTCTCTCTCCCCATGCCCCCCTGAACTTGTTTATCCCTGGTGTTGATTATCCATGGCAAGTGAGGCACATGAGCTACCCTACACGAGCAATTTTCAGAAAGCGCTTGTACATTAAATATAATAGATTTGGAACTTGAAAGTTTTGCTCTTTTTCTTCCTCGTCTCTTCTCCTTCTTTTTTCGTAATTTATATTTTTATGTCTTTATATATTTCTTTATTTCTTTCTTTTTTCCTCTCTCTCCCCATGCCCCCCCTGAACTTGTTTATCCCTGGGGTTGATTATCCACGGAAAGTGAGGCACATGAGCTCCTACACGAGATTTTTTATTTTTATTTTTTTTTTTTTTAAAAAATAATTAAAAAAAAAACAATTTTCATAAAGCGTTTGTAAATGAAATATAATAGATTTGGAACTTGATTTTTTTGCTTTTACTCTTCCTCTCCTCTTCTACTTCTCCTCTTGAATTTTTCTTCTCCTCTTCATTTTCATTATTTCTTCTCTCTCTCTCTTTCTATCCCTCTGTCTCTCTCCCCCCCATGCCCCCCTGAACTTGTTTATCCCTGGGGTTGATTATCCATGGAAAATCTGATAGTTTTTTTTTGAATTTCCTCTCTGTCTTTTTTCTCTCTCTGTTTCTCTATCTCTCTCTCCTCTTGCTCCTTTCCTGTCTTCTCCTTTCCTCTCCTCCTCTCCTTCCTCTCTTGCTTTTCATTATCTCCTCTTCTTCTCTCTCTCTCTCTCTTTCTCAATTTTCATAAATCGTTTCTAAATAAAATCTGATGGATTTGAAACTTGAAATTTTTGCTTTTCCTCCTCCTCCTCTATCCGTCTTTCTTTCTATATATCTTCTCTTCCTCTTATTCTTCTTCTTATTACTCTTCTTCTTTATTATAAGTTGTTTTTTGCTTTTGTTTATTTTTTCTGCGAAATGTGTTATAGCTTTCTTATTTTTTAATATATATATATATATATATATTTCTTTTTACCTTCTTTTTTTCCCCTTCTCTCTCTCTCTCAGCACAACCCCCCAGCACAACCCTTCAGCACAACCCTCAAGCACAACCCTCCAGCACAACCCTCCAGCACAACCCTCCAGCACAACCCTCCAGCACAACCCTCCAGCACAACCCTGCAGCACAACCCCTCAGCACAACCTCTTGAGGTTTATTATCGTCGGCAGTTTTTTATCATCGGCAGTGGTCGATAGCAACTCCTGAGCTCTCCGGGAACACGGCGGCACGCAAATGATACGCATGTTTTTGAAAAACTTCATTTTGAAAAAAATATATTTTATTTAATTGCGAATTCCATTGAAATCTTTTCGAATTTGCGAAATCGAGCCGTCAGGCGCTTGAATGCCGCACTGCGTTCGAGATTTAGGCGAAAGCGTGTGCGACGCAATTTTCTCATGACACGCATTTTTTTGAAAAACCTTATTTTGACAAAAAATATTATATTTGGTTGCGAATTCCATTGAAATCCTTTCGAAATTGCGAATTCGAGCCCGCACGCGCCTGAATGCCACACTGCGTTCGATATTCGGGCAAAAGCGCGTGCGACGCAAATTTCTCATAAATGCGTCGCGTGCTTAAATCTCGAACGCAATGTGGCATTCAAGCGCCTGACGGCTCGATTTCACAATTTTGAGAGGATTACAATGGAATTCGCAATTTAAAAAAGTTTTTTTTTTTTTTTGTTTTTTTTTTTCATTTTTTTTTTGTTTTTCCAAAAAATGCGTATCATTTGCGTGCCGCCGTCTTCCGGGAGAGCTCAGGAGTTGCGATTGACCACTGCCGATGATAAAAAACTGCCGACGATAATAAACCTCAGTCGATGATAAAACACTGCCGACGATAATAAACCTCAGAGGAGCGCACGGCGGGAGAGAGAGAGAGAGAGAGTCTCACGTCTCTCTCTCTCTCTCCCTCCCTCCCTCTCTCCTCTTTCTCTCACTATCTCTCTCTGCTCAAGGTGAGCTGCTGAAGCAGAGCTGCTCAAGCAGATGGCTGCTCAGAGAGCAGAACCAGGCAATGAGACCTTCGAGAATAAAACACACAATTATTTCGAGGATGTCTCAAGCGAAATAAGCAATAGTTTGACGGTGTCTCAAGCGAAATAAGCAATAGTGTCAGGATGTCTCAAGCGAAATACGCAATAGTTTCAGGATGTTCAGGCGAAATCAGCAATAGTTTGATGATGTTTTAAGCGAAAAACGCAATTATTTCGAGGATGTCTCAAGCGAAATAAGCAATAGTTTGACGGTGTCTCAAGCGAAATAAGCAATAGTGTGTGGATGTCTCAAGCGAAACAAGGGATTTGTCGAGGATGTCTCCAGCGATATAAGCAACTGTTGAGGATATTTTAATGAAGACTAAATAAACGCCAAGGATGTCTCAAAACGTGCTCGGTTTGGTCTCCTCTTGATCATCTCTTACTTCGAGATTATGCTGAGGTCTGGTGGGCTACTTTGATTATCTCCCCCTGAACCCCGAACTTTATTATCCCCTAGTGTTTATTATCGTGAGCATGGGGTTCGGCTCCTCGTCGTCTCCGTCCTGCACGAAGTGGGGAGGGACCAGGTCTGGGAGAGGAGCTGATCGACCTCCTTCGAGCAGAGGAAGGCGCACTTCTTAAACTCCACTGGCAGCTGCAGCTGCTCGAAACTCTTGAAAAGCGACTCGACGGCACCTGCTAAGTGAGCTGCAACCTGAATCCTGGGCCCACAGCTCTGAACTGTCATGTCGTCGACCACATTACGCACATGCGAACTTCTGTTCTCCCGAGCTTCCAACAATGGTCCCAGCGGCAGCATCTTGGCAAACATTGTGGCCACCGAGCAGCCCGCGACGATCGCACCGTTCGATTCGACGACGGCAGACGCAGCACCCCCATAGAGCAGCACACGGAATCCAGCATGGTTGGAACAATAGCCTCTGATCAAACGTACGGGAAAACCAGAGCGTTTAGCTGCGGTGAGCAGGTGCTCATGGTTCACATTCTCATAGAATTTGGCCAGGTCCAGGAGCGCCAAGGCCGATTCAATGCCAGCTTCTCGACAGTGGGCACCGAGCAGGTTGTGGACCCAACCTGCCCGCTCGCATGTCGTGTCGGGGCCCGAGCCCCCAACACATAAGAGGACTACCAATACTATTACTAAGACGAATACTGCTACCCACTGTTACTTTACTAGTACTGTTACTGTTTATAAAAATAATATTGCGACTACTCAGAAGAATACTGCTACTATCACTGTTATAAGAGTACGAATGCACTAAGAATATGAATGATCATACCAAGACGAACATGACATCACAGTAACGAGAGTAGTAAGACAACTATGCACCGACCGACTGATGAACATATGAATAATAAGAGTCATGCGAAGAGGGATCATACTATTAATACGCATGAGAAGAGTAATAAGAGGAGGAGGAGGAGGAGGAGGAGGAGGAGGAGGAGGAGGAGGAGGAGGAGGAGGAGGACGAGGAGGAGGAGGAGGAGGACCTTCCCCCGCCCGAGGTCGCCCCCGCGGCGCGGCGGCGGCGAGAGTCCGTCCCCGCGGCGCCGGCCGCCGTCGCGCTCGACGTCGCGGAGGAGCGAGCCACCGTGCGCCGCGGGAGGAGTGAGGTAGGGAGGGAGGGAGGGAGGGAGGGAGGGAGGGCGAAAGGAGGGGAGGGAGGGAGGGAGGAAGATGGGAGAGGAGGATGAGGATGAGGATGAGGAGGAGGAAAGGATAAGGAGGCGGAGGCGGAGGCGGAGGAGGATGATGAGGAGGAGGAGGGAGAGGAGGGGGAGGAGGGGGGTGGAGGAGGAGGAGGAGGATGAGGAGGAGGAGAAGGAGGACCAGCGAAAACCCAAGAGTCACCAACGATGTTGGAATACATCCTCCCTCCAAGCTCCCTTTTCACAGGCCCCTACGACGGTTCATTTCCATTGAGGGTACTGCCTTGTTGGAAGACAACCGTTTGAAGACCCTGAAGCATGCCGAAACAGTGTTCTCGGGATTTCAACGCCACAGATCAACCTTACTGTTGCGTCTCCACGATCCCGAATCGGACTTCAACACCGCGAATCAATTTATTTGTTGCACCCGCATAATCATGAATCCTTCCACAACACAATTTCTGGTACGTTGATCATGGGAAATCCGTGGAACTCTTGCAAATTTTATGAACGAATGTGCGCGGCGCTAAGGCGAGAGCCACACTTTGAAAACCACCCGCCCTCAATCGGAGAAGCTCTTGCAACTTTGAAAAAAAAACGAATGTGCGCGGCGCTAAGGCGAGAGCAGCATTTTGAAAGCTACCCGCCCTCAATCCGTGAAGCTCTTGCAAATTTGCAAGACGAATGCGCGCGGCGCTAAGGCGAGAGCAACACTTTGGAGAAAACGACCCGCCATCAATCCGTGAAAGCTTTTGCAAATATTTAGAATTAATGTGCGCGGCGCTAAGGCGAGAGCCACATTTTGAAAACCACCCGCCCTCACTCCGTGAAGGTCTTGCCTTTTCTAAACGAATGTGCGCGGCTCTAAGGCGAGAGCAGCATTTTGAAAACCACCCGCCCTCAATCGGAGAAGCTCTTGCAAAGTTGAACATGTACGCGGCGCTAAGGCGAGAGCCACATTTTGAAAACCACCCGCCCTCAATCCGTGAAGCTCTTGCATTTGTTCAAGCGAATGTACGCCTAAAGCGAGAGCCACATTTTGAGAACCACCCGCCCTTCATCTGTGAATATGTCGCCACTTTTTAAGCGTCAGAGTCATAGATGGTGAGGACGTTTCAGGCGAAACGCCCGGCCCGCCTTGAAAGTTGGCTTCGGGGTGCGACAGGGAGAAGTTCTTTATATGGAAGAACGGCAACGGGGGCGGAGGCGGAGGCGGATGAGGAGGAGGAGGAGAAGGAGGAACAGGAGGAAGAGGAGGAGGCGAAGGAGGAGGGGGAGGAGGAAAGAGGAAGGAGGAGTAAGACCCAATTCTCCAGTGACTCCGCCGAGAAACGAGGGAGCCACGAACGTATTGGAAAATGCGGCTAGCCCATACTCGCGTGGATGCTATTTCAGGACATTCCAGTACGCGGAGGATGAGGAGCAGGATGATGAGGAGGAGAAGGAGGAGGTCGTGATGACAAACATTTCAGCAAAATGGTGGGACTCTGGCTGCAACGAATTACGCAACCGAGGAACCCCACATACTTAATTTAAATCGTTTGAGTTTGCTTTTCATTGTCATCTATGCGCAATCCTGCATTCTAAACCCTCGTCGCGAAGGTTTCCCAATATTGTCATCCATCACACCACTGATTGAACATCCACGTCAGCCGGCTTGAGCCAAGGTGTTTACAGTTCTTGACAAGATACGAGCTCCCACCCCCAGCGCACCCCATGTGGCGTCGAGGAAGTACCATGCCTGCCACGTCCTTGGAGCCTGCAGCGCATAGGGCCCCCACCCCCAGCGCACCCCCTGTGGCGGCGAGGAAATGGCACGCCTGCCACGCCCTGGGAGCTTGCAACGCATAGGGCCCCCACCCCCAGCGCACCCCCTGCGGCGTCGAGGAAATGCCACGCGTGCCACGCCCTTGGAGCCTGCAACGCATAGGGCCCCCACCCCCAGCGCACCCCCTGTGGCGGAGAGGAAATGGCACGCCTTCCACGCCCTGGGAGCTTGCAGCGCATAGGGCCCCCACCCCCAGCGCACCCCCTGCGGCGTCGAGGAAATGCCACGCGTGCCACGCCCTTGGAGCCTGCAACGCATAGGCCCCCCACCCCCAGCGCACTCCTTGTGGCGTCGAGGAAATGCCACGCCTGCCATGCCCTGGGAGTCTGCAGCGCATAGGGCCCCCACCCTCAGCGCACCCCCTGTGGCGTCGAGGAAATGCCACGCCTGCGACGCCCTGGGAACCTGCAATCGCATAGGGCCCCCACCCCAAGCGCCCCCCCCCTGTGGCGACGAAGCGATGCCACGCCTTCCACGCCCTGGGAGCTTGCAACGCATAGGGCCCCCACCCCCAGCGCACCCCCTATGGCGTCGAGGAAATGCCGCGCGTGCCACGCCCTGGGAGCCTGCAGCGCATACGGCCCCCACCCTCAGCGCACCCCCTGTGGCGTCGAGGATGTGCCACGCCTTCCACGCCCTGGGAGCCTGCAGCGCATAGGGCCCCCACCCCCAGCGCACCCCATGTGGCTACCCCTGCGCACCCTCTCTGGTGTCGAGAAAGTACCACACCTGCCACGCTTTCCGGCCCTGGCACGCATAGAGACCGCGCTGATGGACCACCCCCTGCGCACCGTCTCTGGTGTCGAGAAAGTGCCACCCCTGTGCTGCTGTGCTGAGCTGTGCTGTGCTGTGCTGAGCTGTGCTGTGCTGTGCTGAGCTGTGCTGAGCTGTGCTGTGCTGAGTTGTCCTGTGCTGAGCTGTGCTGTGCTGAGTTGTGCTGTGCTGTGCTGCGCTGTGCTAAGCGTCGGGCTGCAGGTCGCGCAGAAACGCCTGTGCTGTGCTGTGGTGTGCTGTGCTGTGCTGTGCTGAGCTGAGCTGAGCTGTGCTAAGCTGTGCTGTGCTGAGCTGAGCTGAGCAGTGCTGTCAGGAGGAGGGGAGGAGGGAGGTGAGTGAGCGAGCGCGGGTGAGACGCGGCAGAGAAGAACACCAGAACCCCACGAAGCATGTGGGGAATTTCAGTATGAACAACATGGAAGTATGGGAATGTCTTCGGGGGGTGAAGTTGAAGGCAACAAGCAAGCCGACCCCGAAACTGCGAATTTTCGAGTTGTGGAGTCTGTGGAAGAGAATGCCTCTTGCTGAAGTGGCTCCTGTCTGAAGATGTTTGTTCAGGGGGGGGGTGGATGACTTGTTGGGTCAATCGCAGCCGTAACGCTGTAGCGGAACTCAGTACGTAAATCCCATGCAAAAAGGAATTTCTTGTGTGAAGCCGCCAGTGGGATCAATTATCGATTTCGCCACAGATTGTAAGGACGTTTCTAGCGAGAGCGCGACTCCTGAATCAATGCGGGGACGTCCAAGGCGAACACCGCTGTTGTTGCAAATATAATGGTTGTTGTTGCTGCTGTTGTTGTGGTTGCTGTTGTGGTTGTGGTTGTTATGGTTGTTGTTGTTGTTGTTGTTGATGTTGTTGTCGTTTTTGTTGTCGTTGCTGCTGCTCTTCTTGTTGTTATTGTTGCTGTTGTCGTTTCTGTTGTTGTGGTTGTTGTTATGGTTGCTGTTGGTGTTGCTGCTGCTGCTGTTGTTCATGCTGTTGTTGATTTTATTGTTATGACTGTTGTCGTTGCTGTTGTTGTTGTTGTTGTTGTTGTTGTTGTTAGTGGACACGTGCACTGACGACCCGTACCCCCCCCACCCCACACCAACACCAACACCCCAACAGCCCTGTGGGGCCACCGCGGGGGCCCCACGGGGCTGTTGGAGTGTTGGTGTTTCCTATAGGGTTCCATGGGGGTCCTAGAGAATACTTAGGGGCTCTATACGACTCCATCGGGAACCTATACGATTCCATATGAGCCCTATAGACATGCCATAGGGATCCTATAGGATTCCACTGAGATCCTATAGGGTTCCATTGAGATCCTGTAGGATGCCATATGCGATCCCATCGGGTTCCATAGGGATCCGTAGAAATCCTTATATGAGCCCTGAGAATCCTTATCTGATCCCCATGGGTCCCTGTAGGAATCCTACAGGATCCCTATGGAACCCTAGAAGATCACAAGGGAATCCTCCAGGAGGTCTATATGGACCCTATGGAATCCTATAGGTTCTCTATGGAATCCTACATGACCAGCATGGGATCCTGTAGGACCCCATATAGGATCCCGATGGAATCCTATAGGATCCGTATGGGGTCATTTAGAAATCCCTATGGCATCCTGTGGGATCCCGGTGGAATCCTATAGGAGTCCGATAGGATCCCTATGGTGGCCGTGGCTCTGAGCACAGCCGGAAGCACTTCCCCGTGGGAATCCTTAGGGGATCCTTCGGAAACCCTAGAGAATCATAAGGAATCCATTGGAAATCCCGAGGGATACCGAGGGAATCCACCTCTCGAGGATCGTGGTCCTGGCCCCACAGGGAGCACCACCAAAGCTTCATTTCGGCACAACCCTCTCGAGGATCGTGGTCCTGGCGCCACAGCGAAGGTCACTGAAGCCTTATTTCGGCACACCCCTCTCGAGGATCGTGGCCCTGGCCCCACAGGGAGCTCCACTGAAGCCTTATTTCGGCACACCCCTCTCGAGGATCGTGGCCCTGGCCCCACAACAAGCTCCACCGAAGCTTCATTTCGGCACAAGCCTCTCGAGGATCGTTGTCCTGGCGCCACAGGGAGCTCGACCGAAGCCTCATTTCGGCACACCCCTCTTGAGGATCGTTGTCCTGGCCCCACAAGGAGCTCCACCGAAGCCTTATTTCGGCACACCACTCTCGAGGATCGTGGCCCTGGCCCCACAAGAAGCTCCACCGAAGCTTCATTTCGGTACAAGCCTCTCGAGGATCGTTGTCCTGGCGCCACAGGGAGCTCCACCGAAGCCCATTTCGGCACACCCCTCGTGAGGATCGTGGTCCTGGCCCCACAAGGAGCTCCACCGAAGCTGCATTTCGGCACACCCCTCTCGAGGATCGTGGTCCTGGCCCCACTGGGCGCTCCACCGAAGCTTCATTTCGGCATACCCCTCTCGAGGATGGGGGGCAGCAGAAGGAGGAGGAGGAGGAGGATGAACAGGAGGGGGAGGTGGAGGAGGAGGAGGCGGATGAGGCTACTGCTACTGCGACTGCTACTACTACTACTACTACTACTACTACTACTACCACTGCGACTACTACTACTACTACTACTACTACTACTACTACTACTACTACTACTACTACTACTACTACTACGACTACGACTACTACTACTACTACTACTACTACTACTACTACTACTACTTACTACTACTACTACTGCTACTACTACTACTACTACTACTACTACTACTACTACTACTTCTACTACTACTACTGCTACTACTACTACTACTATTACTACTACTACTACTACTACTACTATTACTATTACTACTACTACTACTGCTACTACTATTACTACTATTACTATTACTAGTACTGCTCATACTACCAGTAGAACTCGTACTACTACTTCCTCTACTACTATAGTACTCCTACCACTCCTACTACAACTACTACTCCTACCACTCCTACTCCAACTAGTCGTACTACTACTGCCACTACTGCTACGACTACGACTACTACTACTACTACTACTACTACTACGATTATTATTACTAATACAATTCTTGTTTACTACTACTACTACTACTACTACTCCTCTTACTACTACTGCTACTGATACAGGCCGTGTGGGCTGTGGTATAGGATCCCATTCATGACGTGTAGGCTCGGTGTAGGATCCCGTACAGGCCGTGTAGGTTCTGTACAGGATCCCACACAAGGCGTGTAGGCTCTGTACAGGATGCCGTGCAGGGCGTGTAGGCCCAGGGCGTGTAGGCTCAGGGCGTGTAGGCTCTGTATGGGGCCCCAAGCAGGCCGTGTAGGCTTTGTACTTGGCCCCATGTAGGGCGTGTAGTTTCTGCATAGGATCCCACACAGGCCGTGTAGGCTCTGTATAGGATCCCGCACAAGCCGTGCAGGCTCTGTATACGATCCCATACAGGGTTCGTAGGCTCTGTATAGGAGTCCATACAGGGCGTGTAGGCTCTGTATAGGATCCTGCACATTGCGTGTAGACTCTGTATAGGATTCCGTGCAGGCGGTCTAGGTTTTGCATAGGATCCCATACATGGCGTGTAGGCTCTGTATAGGGCCCCGTACAGGCCGTGTAGGCTCTGTATAGGATCCCGCACGGGCCGTGTAGGATCTGTACATGATCCCAAGCAGGCCGTGTATGTTTGGTATCGGATCCCATACAGGGGGTGTAGGCTCTGTATAGGATCCCGTACAGGGCGTGCAGGTTTTGTATAGGGTCCCACACAGGCCGTGTAGGCTTTGTTTCTGATCCCAAACGGAGCGTGTAGGCTCTGTGTAGGATCACATACAGGTCGTGTAGGCTGTGCGTAGGATCCCATACAGGGCTTGTAGGCCCCGTATCGGATCCCATACAAACCGTGTAGGCTCTGAATCGGATCCCGTGCAGGCCGTGCAGGTTTTGTATAGGACCCCATACAGGCCGTCTAGGCTCTGTATAGGATCCCACACAGGGCGTGTAGGCTTTGCCTCGGATCCCATACAGGCCGTGTAGACTTTGTATAGGATCCCATGCAGGGCGCGTCGGCTCTTTATAAGATCCCGTACAGGCCGTGTATGCTGTGTATACGATCCCAAACAGGCCGTGTATGCTCTGTATGGGATCCCATACAGGGCGTGTAGGCTTTGTATAGGAGTCCATACAGGCCGTGTAGGCTCTGAATTGGATCTCGCACAGGGCGTGTAGGCTCTCTATAGGGTCCCATACAGGCCGTGTAGGCTCTGTATAGGATCCCACATAGGGCGTGTAGGCTCTGTATAGGATCCCGTACAGGCCTCGTAGGCTCTGTATAGGGTCCCATACGGGGCGTGTAGGCTCTGTATAGGGTCCCACACAGGCCGTGTAGGCTTTGTATCTGATCCCAAACGGGGCGTGTAGGCTCTGTGTAGGATCCCGTACAGGCCGTGTATGTTCTGTATGGGATCCCATACAGGGCGTGTAGGCTCTGTATAGGATCCCACACAAGGCGTGTCGGCTCTGTGTAGGATCCTAGGAATCCCCAGGGATTCCCTCGAGATTCCCTAAGGATTCCTAGGATTCCGCATGGGTTCCGAAGGATGCCCGAAGATCGCTTCGCTGGTGCGCACATCTTTTCCAGTCGCAGGAATACGTGGAGGTGCGTAAGGGTGGTCTAAGAGCCACGGTGACCATAGGGATCCGGTGGGATTCCATAGGGATCCTATAGGATTCCGTAGAGATCCTGTATGATTCCGTAGGGATTCTATGGAACTGGTGTTGGTGTTGGTGTTGGTGTTGGTGTTGGTGTTGGGGGGGGGGTATTGGGTCCACGGGTCGTCAGTCCACATGTTCGCCCAGTGGGTGAAGGCGTGGACTGTCGGGCCGTGGGCGGGCGGGCCGTGCACGTGTCGACCTTGTTGTTGTTGTTGTTGTTGTTGTTGTTGTTGTTGTTGTTGTTGTTGTTGTTGTTGTTGTTGTTACTGTCGTTGCTTTTGTTGTTGCTGTTGGTCTTGAATTCTTACGATTGAAGAATAATTTTTGTTGATCCCCCCCGTCCGGTGCACATTGTATTTTTCAATTGAAGGCCCCTCCCGGCGCTCGCATCCTGTTTTTTATCAGGGAAGGTCTTCATCCTCAAACTGCGCCCCTGGCCACCAGAGTACTGCAACAACGGATCCCGCCGGAGATTTCCTCACAATTTTGTTAGGACCCCCGCTCCCGCCTGATAGTACTTGCATTTGTTTCAGGAATCTCGCTCTCGCTTGGGATTCCCTTACATTTTTTCAGAAATCGTTGTGTCGGCGCTCTGGAATCGCGCTCTCGCTGGAGACTCGCTTGCAATTTACCAAAGAATAGCGCCCTTGCGTTGGAATTTCCCGCAATTTACTCAAGCGCCGCGCTCCCGACACTCAGACACCCAGGAATCGAACTCACGCTTAGGACTCCCCCACATATTATTTAGAAATCGGGATTTCGCTGCCCGTCGCGGCCCCGTTGCAGTTTTTCGTGGCCCCCTCGCTGCCCTTCGTGGACCCGTTGCAGCCCTTCGTGGCCCCTTGATTGCCCGTCGTGGCCCCGTTGCAGCCCTTTTTGGCCCCCTCGCTGCCCTTCGTGGCCGCGTTGCAGCCTTTCGTGGCCCCCACACTGCCTTACGTGGCCCCGTTGCAGCCCTTCATGGCCCCCTCGCTGCCCTACGTGGCCGCGTTGCAGCCTTTCGTGGCCCCCTCACTGCTCTTCGTGGCCCCGTTGCAGCCTTTCGTGGCGCCCTCGCTGTCCGTCGCGGCCCCGTTGCAGCCCTTCGTGGCCCCCTCGTTGCCTTGGCCCCGTTGCAGGGCACCGTTGTAGCCCTTCGTGGCCCTCTCGCTGCCGTTCGTGGCCCCATATCTGTATCGTGGCCCCGCTTGTTCGCGCCCGTCGTGGCCCCAGCATGCCTTTCGTGGCCCCGCTGTCGCCCTTCGTGGCCCCCTCGCTGTCCTTCGTGGCTCCTCAGTCGCCCTTGGTGGCCCGTCGCTGTCCTGCGTGGCCCAATTGCTACCCTCAGTGGCCCCGTCGTTGCCTTTTGTGGCCTTGTATTATCTGCCCTTCGTGGCCCCCGCTCGTTCGCGATCTTCGTGGCCCCATACCTTTCGTGTCCCCGCTGTCGCCCTTCGTGTCTTACTTCGTGCCCTTCGTGGCCCTGCTGTCGTTTTCTCTCTCGCTCTCGCTTTCGCTCGTCGTCGTCGTCGTCGTCGCCGTCGTCGTTGTCGTCGTCGTCGGCGTCGTCGTCGTCGTGGTCGGTTCCCTGTCCGTCCCTCTTGGGGTCGGGTTGCCACCGATCAGCGCTGCCGCTGGCCAGGTCGACGGTCCGCAGCCGCCCCGCCGCTTGCCTGGGCCTGGCCTGTTAGGGAAGATGAGTAGTTATCGGCACGGTTGTAACATAACATTCAGAGACCGAAGGACGCCGCATCCTGGAGACATCAGGTGAAACCTGAGGGCGAGATCCGTAGATCTCTCTTTGTTGTTCAAGGGTTTCTTTGAAGAGGGCAGCCCCTCAGATGCTCCCCCCTCGCCGGCTGCGTGTGCCCACCACGCTCGCGCACAGCAGAGGATCCCATCTGGCATGGAGGAGGAGGCCGACGACGGCGAGGCAGTAAAACCCCCGCCGGGTGCTCGTGCCGACGACGGCGAGGATGCTGCCGACCAGGTCGAGGTCGGCCTCTTCTACCGCTGCGCTGCCTACAACGACCACGACAGGCCGCAAGGTGAGTATGCGATGCGGGTGGACTGCGTGTGCACGGCAACGAGTTGGGGCCAGTTTGCGCGGGCCACGCAGATATGCTGCAGTGACGAGTACTGGGCATGGTGGATGGCACACCCTGTCGAGCGTGGAGGTGCGGGCCGAGTCTTGTACCATGTCTGTGCGCACGAGATGTGCGGTGCCAGACCGCCTGCGTCCGCGGCCACGTGCATCCATGTCTCCGAGTTCGAGGAGATCAACGTCAGGGGGCTCGCAGAGTTCTTCGTGGAGTGCAGGGCCAGCGATCCATGGTGCGCCTGGCCCGCTGACCTCGGGCCTGCGCCTGGTGAGGATGATGTGGGTGGTGGTGCCCTGGAGGTCGACGAGCGCGGCATGCCGAAGGGCGACTGCGTGGGGCGCGCTGAGCGGCGGGCTGCCGCCAGGCCGAAGGGCGCGGCGCGCCCCTCTGACCCGAGGCGGGCGGCGGCCCATCAGCCCTCGCCGCTGGAGGCTGCGGGGGCGCAGCTGGCGGCAGGCGAGCCTGCGGCGGCCGGCGCTGTCGGCCTGCGCGCCCGCCTGGAGCGGCTGCGTGGCGCGCTGCAGCCTGGGCCAGGCGTGGGGCCGACGGCCGAGGCTGCCAGGGCGGGGGCCGCCGCGCCTGCAGCCCCCCCCCGTGGTGCAGCGAAGCGGCCGCTCGAGGATGTCGTTCAGGAGCGCGCCTACAAGAGGGGGGCCCCTGAGAGGGCGTCGGGCCCAGCGAGCTCGGCGGCTGCTGCGACTGGCCAGAGGTGGCGAGAGTGCCCTACGTCCGCTGCTTCTCGAGGCGGTCGCCAACAGGGGTACCGCCGCCGACCTCCTGCAGTCGATGCTCAACGCCTCCAGCGGAGGCGGCGAGGGCGCCGTGCCGCGGGGCCTCGCTGCGCGACGTGGCCACTTTCGCCAGATTGCTATTAAGTTCCCAGGGCTCCTCTCAGAGCAAGCCCTTGCTAAGATGAGCGAGTGCGTCGCTACTCAGGTGGGGGGAGAGACTTCCGACGAGTTCCCGACGATCTTTCTCAAGTACTTCCTGAATGTGTTCATGTTTCAGAAGCCGAACAAGTCGATCGGGATCGAGGTCTACCGCGAGATGCGCGCGGTCCGTGAGGCCGCAGACGCCATCTTGTTGGGTAAGACGTCCTACGCTGTCGACGTGCTGAGCCAGCGTTTCAAGGCCCTCCAGCTGTTTGCGATAGACAAGACGTGGTCAGGATTGCACTGGCTGGAGCTCATCCCGCCGTCGACCGAGCAGCTGGCCCTCAGGGCGGAGGATGGGGAGATCGTCCGCGCCGTGGAGCTCGGAGAGCTACGCCTCGAGGAGCTCCTGGCCGAGCTCGAGAAGGGCTAGGGGCTCGGCCGGGAACGGGGGCCGCCGAGGAGCACCTCCACTCCTGTAGGCCACTCTGGCGGGAGTCGGGGCCAGGGGCCGCGGCTGCGGCCTGGCGCTCGGGCGCCCGCGGACCTCGTCAAGGACCGCCCGCTGCCACCTGGGGCCGCCCAAGCTCCGAGTCGCCCAGCTCCAGGACAGCAGCGGGCTGTGCAGCTTCGGGGCGACGACCAGAAGGGGGGGGCGCCCATGGCGAACTCCTGGAAGGCTGCCAAGGAGCCCCACCCGAAGAGGCAGGGCGAGACTCGGGGCGCTTGCGGCATGCGGCTCAGGAAGCTCATGCAGGAGGCGCGCGGGCGTCAGGGCCGCCCCCCGCGATAGGCCAGGCGCCGGCGGCGAGCGCTGACGTGGGCGCCCGCTGGTCAGAGCCCTTGCCCCCTGTGCTGAATTGACCCACTGGCGAGCAGCTGTTGCAAGAGCTGCGCCCGGCGCCCCGCGCTTGCTGGACCTCGGCGTCGCCGTCGTCACTCCGCGCTGGCAGCGCCCTGGTCGACTTGGAAAGTTTCGCGGAGAGTTTCGTCCGCACCTTCCCGCGACTGGGGGGCCGCAGGTAAGGTCGCTCGACTTATTGCCGATGGCCCTTCCCGACCTCTCGCTCGCGCGAGCGCGGGTCGCGTCGCGGGGCGAACCGTGGGCGGGGGGGCGACGGCGGTTCCGTGTTGAGGGGCGCCTGGTCGCCCGAGAGATATGGACTCACTGAGCGGTGCTGTCAATGAATTTTGAATGCGTCGGCAGAGGTGTCCCCGAGGCTCTGGGGGCGCCCCCCCGGACTACATCGCCCGCGTCGGTGGCTTCCTGGGGGGCCCGCTTGTGCGCCAACCGAGCATCGACTGGTCCACGAAGGTCGCCAAGCTCCGGGTTGACTGCGCTGGAGAGGAGCAGGGCGAGGCCCTGCCGACGCGCCTTGCGAAGCTCATACCGGGGCTGCCCGACAGGCAGCGCGCGGTACAGCACCAGACGGAGGAGTTCGTCGACGACCACATCCTCGAGTGGCTCCTGGACCCCGCAGTCGTCACCCTGCCGTCCTCGGAGTGGCCCACTGATCCACCGCGGGCACGGGTCAACTGCGAGAAGCTCGAGGAAAGGTACGAGGTGGCTGAACACCTTCTGGGCCTGGGCATCCTAGGGGTGGTGTGCGAGGAGGACATCTTCGCGCCCCGCGGCCAGAAGGTCCTCAACGGCCTGTTCGCCCGCGAGAGGAAGGGGGGCCGCTCGAGGGTCAGCTGCGCTGCGCGCGCCTGGTCTTCAACATCGTACCCTCCAACGCCTACCGTCGGAACGTCGTGGAGGACGCGGCCACCCTCGCAGCTTCCGCATCTTGGACCAGCATTCACTTGCCAGCGGGGTGCGTCATGGTGTGGAGCAGCGGCGATCAGAAGGGTGCCTTCTACGTGTGGAAGCTGCCTCCAGCCTGGAGGGGCAGGATGGCCGTTTCGGTGCCGGTGTCCGCCGGTGTCGCTGGGCTGCCAGGCGACCGCCTTGTCTGTGTCGCGTTCCGAGTCATCCCTATGGGATGGATCCTTGCAGTCACGCTGTTCCAGCACCTCCACCGCCGCCTGGCACTCAGAGCTCCCCGCCTAGGTGCTGGCCTCCCCGCGGCGGCGGAGTGGAGACGTGACCGACCCTGGCCTCTGGCAAGGCATCGATCGCACGCATGGTGTCAGGTCTACATCGACGATTTTGACGCCCCCGAGGTGATGCAGGCCGCCGAGGCTTACCGCACAGTGGGCGCGCCAGGAGAAATGCAGCTCGCCCTGCGCCGGGCATGCGCCAGAGCAGAGGTTGCCTACGCGGAGAACAAGAGCCACGAGAGGCAGCTGCAGCTTGAGCGGATGGGCGCCCCCCTTGATGGTGAGGCTGGCACGGCCAGGGCGCCGATCCACAAGACAGTCGAGCTCGTGAGGTGCACCCTCTACGCGCTCGGCCGCGACTGCTGCCCCTGGCTCCTCATGCTCGCGCTGCTGGGACGGGCTGTCAGAGTGCTCGAGTTCAGACGCCCCCTCCTCAAGTGTCTCAATTCGGTCTGGGAGTTCTCGGCCAAGACGCGGGGGGGGGGGCGCATGAACACAGGCATGTTTCAGGAGCTGCTGATGTGCATCGGCTACCTCCCCATCGCCTGTGCCGACCTGAGGGCCGCGCTGTCGCCTGTCACCGCCGTCTCCGACGCCTCGGAGAGCGGCGGTGGGGCATGCGCTTCCACGGACCTGACCCCGCGTTCGGTCGGGCAGCTGGAGGCGGCGCGCTCTGGCGCCAGGTCGAGCATGAGAGCTGCCCAAGACAGCTTGGTGCCCGAGCCCAGTGCGGGCCCTGCCGCGCGGCGTCCCGCTCGTCCCAGGGTGCTGATCGTGAGCCTCTTCGACGGCATCGCGGCGCTGGCGGTCGGCGGTGTCCAGGCTTCCCGTCGACATCATCGGGGTGGTCTGCAGCGAGGCGAGATCGACGAGCCCGCTAGACGAGTGGTGCGGCTTCGGTGGCTTGGGACCGCCGACTGGGGCGACATCAGGTCCATCGCCGAGTCCGACGTGGTGGAGCTCGCCGACGCGTACTACAGCTTGTGCGACGTCTGCCTATGTGGCGCTGGTAGCACTGCCAGGGTCTTAGCGGAGTCAACCTGGCAATGGCAGGTCTTGCTGGACCCCGCTCGGGACTCTTCTACGAGGTCCCGAGGGTGTACGAGCTTCTGCGCAGGCACTTCAAGGACAAGTTCGCCTCCTTCGTCGAGAACGTTGCATCGATGGGCTCGGGCGACAGGGGCGAGATCACGAGGCAGCTGG
>CAUYUJ010004296.1:55423-71362 GCA_963575745.1 Prorocentrum cordatum
CCCCCAAGGGGCTCCCAGGGAACGCCCAAAAGGCCCCCCAACACACCACAAGAAATCATGTCCCCAGAAAGCCTTCCAGGGACATGGGTTCATCATGGGCCCGCGAGTTCCCAAAGGCCCCCAAGGGGCCCCCAGGGAGCGCCCAAGAGGCCCCCCAACACACCCGAACAAACCATGTCCCCAGAAAGCCTTCCGGGGACATGGTTCATCATGGGCTCGCGAGTCTCCGGAGGCTTCAAAGTACCATCATGCTACAGGAGAGCTGTCTGGGACGTTGATTGGGAACATGACTGATCGCCCTCTCGCGGCCCTCCGCAGATCGTTTCGCGCAAAGTGCCCTCTTGGACCGACGACGGCCTCGACGACGGCGACGACGACGACGACGACGACGACGACGACGACGACGACGACGACGACGACGACGACGACGACGACGACGGCGCGCCCCAAGAGGCGACGACGACATTATGACGACGACGGCTGCACGCCCCAACAGGCTCCCCAAGACGCCCCCCAAAACCATGCTGCCAGAAGGCCTTCTGGGAGCCCGATTCATCCGGCCTCCGCCCCCCTACGCAACAATTTTCCCGGAACCCTTTCGGAATGCGGGTTGGCATGCGTGGATTGTGGTCCATTACTTCAGTGGAGCAGTGAATTCGTCAAGGCCTGGGGCCTGCTAGAACCTGAGCGCGCGCGA
Organism: Prorocentrum cordatum; assembly: GCA_963575745.1. NCBI lineage: Eukaryota > Dinophyceae > Prorocentrales > Prorocentraceae > Prorocentrum > Prorocentrum cordatum. The sequence goes on from CAUYUJ010004296.1 coordinate 56,121, forward strand.
AGCGCGCGCGATTGTTCTAGTATCTATATATATATATATCTATCGAACATGCAGTCGCTGATGTCGTGCAGGTCGTGCCGACACACGAAGACCGCACGCTCATTCGACATTTTTGCATGCCAGTTGTACAAGTCAATACTGAAGAGAGAGTATGAGAAAATGAGTTGACATCTGTTGCGAATGATTGGAGACCTTGAGGCACGGCGACTGAGTTCCTCTCTCGCCAATTTTGTGAGTCCGTGGAATACCCCCACGCTGTATAGAGGCTAGCCGCCATTCCGCTCCGACCCGTCCCCTCAGGCCTCGGCGTATCCTGGCCCGAGCGTCCGCTCGGGGGACTCGGCCCCTCTCCCTCGGCCCCTCGGGGGCCTTGAGGTCCTGGGGTCGGCGTCCCTGGTCCGAGTATGTCCCGACAAACCCGTATGTCCAGGGAGTCGCCTTGAGGTCTCCTGAGGCTCGGGGGTCTGATGCGGTTGGGGCCCAGGCGTACGTCTCTCCAGCTGGCGGTTGCTAGCGACGCTAGCCACAGACCCCTTGGCGTGGGAAGGTAAGAATAGTGTTAAAGGTATACCCTTCAAAAGGGGTACGATCGAGGACGAAGAGAAGAGGGCGGGTATAGAGGGTTTCAGAAAAAGGGACCAACGGACACTCGAGCAGATAAGAGCGAGCAATCTTAAACTTATGTTGTTGTTGTTGTTGTTGTTGTTGTTGTTGTTGTTGTTGTTGAGTTCTCATTTTTGAAGAACAGTTATCGTTGATCACCCCCCACCGGTGCATACTGTTTTTTCTCAATCAAAGTGTGCCCCTCGACGCTCGCACCCTGTTTTTTGACAGGGAAAGTCTTGATGCTCAAACTGGGCCCTTGGCCCCCGGATTACAACAACAACGTCTCCCGCTTGAGACTTCCTTACAATTTAGCCAGGACCCCCGCTCCCGCCCGAGACGTCCTCGCATTTTAGTCAGGAATCGCGCTCTCGCTTGGGACTTGCTTACAGTTTATTCAGGAATCGCTGTCCAAGCGCTCTGGAGTCGCGCTCTCGCTGGAGACTTGCTTGCAACTTACTGAAGAATGGCTTGCGTTGGAACTTCTGCAATTTGCCCAAGCGCCGCGCTCCCGACACCCAGGCACCCAGGAGTCGCGCCCGTTGTGGCCCCATGTGCATGCCCTTCGTGGCCCCGCTGTCGCCATTTGTGTCCCCCTCACTGTCCTACGTGGCCCAGTTGCTACCCTCAGTGGCCCCATAGTTGCCTTCTGTGGCCCCGCATTATCTGCACTTCGTGGCCCCCGCTCGTTCGCGCTCTTCGTGGCCCATACGCATTCCCTTCGTGTCCCCGCTGTCGCCCTTCGTGGCCTACTTCGTGCCCTTCGTGGCCCTGCTGTCGTTCTCTCTCGCTCTCGCTTTCGCTCGTCGTCGCCGTCGTCGTCGTCGTCGCCGTCGTCTTCGACGTCGTCGTCGTCGTCGTCGTCGTCGTCGTCGTCGTGGTCGGTCCCCTGTCCGTCCCTCTTGGGGTCGGGTCGACGGTCCGCGGCCGCCCCGCCGATCAGCGCTGCCGCTGGCCAGGCCGACGGTCCGCGGCCGCCCCGCCGCTTGCCGGGGCCCAGCCTGCAGGGAAGAAGGGTATACCCCCCAAAAGGTGTTCGATCGATAGCGAAGAGGGCGGGTAGCGAAGGTTTGAGAAATACGCGGTATTGGACATTCGAGAATATAAGGGCGAACAGTCTTGAAATTCTTGTTGTTGTTGTTGAACATTATTTATTCTAAAGAATAATTATTGTTGGGCCCCCTGGTGCGCGCCCCCCCTGCGCCGCCTAGGCCGCAGCTACATTTTCATCATTTTCGTGAGGAAGCCTCAGAAAAGAGGGTGTGTACAGGATCCGGTTGTTTTGTTGTAATCCGCTTTCCCTTGCAAAAAACAATAGAAAATGACATTTCTTGTTCTAATATAATCAAATTTCAAGAATCCCTTGCAAAAAATAAGGTAAAGTGGACATTCGCGCGCGCAAGACGAAATCCTTCCAAAACCTTAGTGTTCGCAGCGATTTTAACATAAAAACATCAAAAAACCAATGGTTTTTCAACAAAAAAATGTCAAAATCTCATCCCGCGCGCTCTTGCGGATTCGTAGGAAACCCAACACTTTTTAAACATTTCTGTCAAACGGGCTTTTGCGAGCAACTTTTTCGAACTTCTGCGACAACGGTTGCGCACCTGCCAGGGCCATCATCCCTGTCAAATAATACCATGCGGGACACATTCGTTTTTTCTTCGCGCGCGCACGCCGAAATCTCCAAAAACCATTGGGCTTCTTAAGAATTTTAGCACCGCGCATCATAAAATCACACGAATCGCACCGTAGGTCCTCGAAAAACACCTGCACGACTTTTCAAAATTTCCACCCGCGCGCGCTGTCCGAATCCTAAAACAACCAATGGTTTTCCAACATTTATGTTACATGAGCTCGCGCGAGCTACTTTCGCACGCTCTTGCAACGGGGTTCGCGCGCCTGCCAGGGGCCATGCCAGTATGGCGTTCTTGCGGGGAGTCCCAGTATGGCAATGTCATGGATTACCAGGTGGATCTGCGTATGCCGGCGCATGTCCAGGGCGTCCTGGCGGTATTGGCGCCCCTCGCACGCACGGGCGATGTATCCGTGAGGAGGCGTATCGGCACCATGCTTGGACACTTGGCCCCTGATGTATTTCTGCCAGGAGCCCAGCTGGCAGCATTGCGCCCCATCCGTGCCATCAGGGACGGGCGTATGCCAGAAGATGACGAGCACACGAACTCGTCTCTTTAGAGCCGCGGCGGGGAAAAGACGGTGGGTGGGCGTGCAAGCGCCGTTCCCGCCCCTCCTCTCTCTTCTCTCCTTTCCTCCTTGTCCTGCTCCTCCTCCTCCTCCTCCTCCGGCGGGGGGCGTGAGGATCCGGCATCGCTCACAACCATCGGGACAACCATCGGGACAACCATCGGAACAACCATCGGGACAACCATCGGGACAATCATCGGGACAGTCATCGGGACAACGATCGGGACAAGCACAACCATCAGGACAACCATCGGGACAATCATCGGGACAACGATCGGGACAACCACAACCATCAGGACAACCATCGGGACAACCATCGAGACAACCATCGGGACAACCATATCCTCTCTCTCTTGTGTATTCCCACATCCCTCAGGAATTTGCCCTAAAGATGTGATCAACTATCTTGTGAGTACGTATCATGTGTATCATGTGTATCATGTACCATATGCATCATATGCAACAGATGTTCTGTGGAAGGCTTAACAACTTCTGTGGGTTAACAAGGCTTAACAACTTCTGTGGGTGTACGAACGTAGGCTTAACAACTTCTGTGGGTGTGTACTCCACGCCAGTGTAGTAGCCACGGTCGTCCGCAGGCCACGAAGTGAAGTGTCCGAACGTCATAGGGCGGGAAGCTGGGTGTGGGTGGTGGCGAAGAGTCGTGTGGATATTTGGTAGAGCTTGCACTGCCCCCCCACAAAGTGGGGGTATTGGCTGGCGTCGCATGAAAACCCTGGCACTGGTGAGAACACTGAGCGTTCGGGTAAAGTGATTGTTGTTGTTGTTGTTGTTGTTGTTATGATTGAACTCTCACTACAGGAGAACAATCATTGTTGGTCCCAGTCCTGTGACCGTGGTATTTTTCAATTGGAAGGCTTCCCCCGGGGCTCGCACCCTTTTTCAGAATAGTACGGGAAAGTCACGGGGCTCAAACTGTGTTGTTGGCCCCTGGTTTACAACAACAGCGGCTCCCGCCTGATACTTCCTCATAATGTATTGCCACATCGCGCTCTCGCGCAGCACTTCTTCACAATTTTTGTGTACGAATCGCGCTCTCGCGTGGGATTTCCTCGCAGTTTATTCAGACGATGCGCCCGCGGCGCTCAGGAATCACGCTCTCGCTTTGGGTTTTCACGCGATGTACTGGGGAATCGCGCTATCGCTCGAAACTTCTCGCGATTCATGCAGGACCCACGCTTCAACAATCCGCCTTGTCGACCTCGTCGCCTCGGCCCGCCTTCCCGACCTGCCCGCTATGGGTCAGCCCACCTGACCTGCCCGTCTGGTTATACCACTTGTTTTCTGCTCCTTGCCCCCCTTCTGCTAATTTCTCTCGTGTTCCACTTTTCTCCCTCCGCCGTCCACCCGTTTTCTCTTCCTTTGTTTTTGAATTACATGCACGCGGCAGGTAAGGAAGATATACCCCCAAGGGGGTACGATCAAAAACGACGAGGGCGGGTACCGAGGATGTGGGATATACGTACTGATTAGCACGTGAGCAGATAGGAGCGAACAGTCTTAAGTTATTGTTGTTGCTGTTGGTGGTGGTGTTGTTGTTGTTGGTGGTGGTGGTGTTGTTGTTGAGTCTTCATGGGTCGAAAAATATTGCTGATCTCCGGAAGCGGCGCCGCGCGCTCTCGCCTGAACGCCAGCTGCAGTTCCGCTGGGAACGAGGCTCCCGCTCGAGCGCGGAGTTGATTGTAAATGTGTGCCCCTGGAAGTAACGGCTCCCGCTCGATACTTCCTCACAACTTGCCCCGAAACGCCCTGGCCAGAGAGCGCCCCCGAACTTAGGAGACGCCGCTCTCGCTCGAGACTTCCTCGCGATTCGGTCGCGCTGGCGGAGCCCCAGCCACGACGGCAAGGGCTCCTGCTCGATGCGCCTTCACGACTTACTCCGAGAGCCCTTGGCCAGGAAGGCCTCGAATTTAGCAACGGCGCTCTCGCCCGAAGTTTCCTCGTGTTTCGGTCAAGCTGGTGGAGGCCCAACTGCGACGATCAGGGCTCTCGCCCGATACTTCCTCAAGATGTGCTCCCAGAGGCCCTGGCCAGAGAGGCCCCCGAACTCGAGAGCGGCGCTTGAGACACTCTCGTAGTTCAGGCAAGTTGGTGGAGGTCCAGACACGGCGACAAGGGTTCCCGTTCGATACTTTTCAATCTGGATTCCGAGAGCCCCTGGCCAGAGAGGCCCCCGAACTCAGGAACGGCGCTCTCGCTCGAGATGTTCTCGCACTTCAGTCAGTTGCCGACAAGGAAGAGATTCCCCCCCCAAAGGGGGTGCGGTCGAAAACGAAGTGGGCGGGTATCCAGGATTGGTGTGTACAAAGTCAAAGACACGCGGGCAAGTAAGAGCGAACAGTCTCAAACTGACAGTTGTTCTTGATGTTGTTGTTGCATTTCATTTCGAAGCAATAGTTACTGTTGACTCCCCTCTCCAGTAATCGTTGCTTTTTTGAAATGCAGTGCTTCTCCCGAGGCTCGCACCCTGTGTTTTAGAAGGGAGAGTGAGGTGTCGCCAAGCTGTGCCCCTGGCCCCCAGTTTACAACAACAGCCGCCCACGCCTGATACTTCCTCACAAGTTATTTCCAAATCGCGCTCTTGCGGGATTTCCTTGCAGTTTATGCATGAATCGCGCTCTCGCGTGGGACTTTCTGGCAATGTATTCAGACGCCGCCTCCTCGACACTCGGGAATCACGCGCTCGCTGTGGATTTCCTCACGATTTATTTCGCCATCGCGCTGTCGCTCGAGACGTGCTCGCGATTTATGCAGAACCCACGCTTCAGCAACCCGCCTGCTCGACCTGGCCGCCTGGGCCCGCCTTCCCGACCCGCCCGTCCAGGTCTGCCCGCCCGATCTGCCCTTCTGCTTCTGCCACGTGTTTTCTGCTCCCAGCCCCGTCGCCTGCTAATCCCGTGCTCCATCCTTCGCCCTCCCTCTTCCATCCGCCCTTTCATTCGCTGTTCCGTAGCCACTTGAGATCAAACAAGCCGTCCCAAACTGTTCTCAGTATTGCACACACGTGATAAGGCGAACCCATGGTGTTCATTGTTGTTCACCTTGCACTGTTCGCCAACTTCGCCCTGCCACTGCAGGCAGTAACGCTGCATAGTGCAGCAGACGAAGCGCTGCGCAGGCGAGCTGGTCGTGGCGCTGTAGCGGGTGAAGCCGGCGGTCGCAATGGCATGGTAAGTCTCCAGTACCTCATGGACCAGCACTCCGCGTCGGAGACAGAGCTCCATCTCCGCGCGGGCGCAACGTGGCGCAAGTACGCAAATCAACTTGCCAATAGCGGGTGCAGCTACAAAGGGGGCTTGCTGCCTTGCCCAACGGGCTACATCTGTTATTTAATCGCTTCGCTCATTCCGCCGGCCCATACAGTCTCATGTCTGCCGTTTGCCCGAGGGCCTGGTGTCAATGCGGCGCTTTGGGGGTTCCTGGGGCCGCCTGGGGGACTCCTGGGGCGCTCGGGGGGGCATTTGGGGGGGCCTCCTGGGGCCGCTTGGGGGACTCTTGGGGGCCTCCTGAGGGCCTCGTGGGGGCCTCTTGGGGCCTCTTAGGGGCCTCTTGGGGCCTCGTAGGGGCTTCTTAGGGCCGAGGGCTCGAAATGTTGTTTCGTGTTCCCTCTCTGGGGCCCCTTTGGGGGCGTTCTTGGGGCCCTCTTGGACCGTCTTGGAGGCTTCTTGGGCCGTCTTCGAGCCCTCTTGGGCCATCTTGGGGCCCTCTTGGGGGCCTCTTGGGCCCTCTTGGGGCGATCTTGGGGGCCTCTTGGGCCGTCTTGGGGCGTCGGGAAGCCGAACAGGTGGAAGCTCCAAAATCTCTCAAAAACCTAAGGAAAAACAATGAATTTTGCCTCCGGGGGCCCTCTTGGGAGTGCTCTTGGAGGCCTCTTGGGGCGTCTGGGGGCTATCTTGGGCGTCTTGGAGCGATCTTGTGGCATGTCGGACCCCTCGTGTACCATCTTGGGGGCCTCTTGGGGGCCTCTTGGCCTTTCTTGGGGCTCTCGGGGACGTCTCGGAGCCCTGTTGGTGCGCTCATGGAGCGCTCCTGGAGCGCTCTGGGGGACTCCTCCCGGGACTCTCTCAGGACCTTGCCGGGGTACTTTCCGCCCGGGGACCCCCAGGGGCCGCCCCGCGCGCGCGAACTAGAGAACTGTTAACCAGTTACCGGAGATCTTAGCACGCCTCTGGCCCGTTGGGCCGGCGAATTACACAGGACATGGAGGCTTGAACGTGACAGCCACAGTGGAATATCGCGGGAACATCATCAAGACTGTCATGAGCCCCGACCCAGATGCAGGAATCGACATGCCAGACATCGTGACGTTCATGGGGGCTGGCACCGACGACGCTCCTGCGATGCTGATGGACGTGCCAGCGGAATACCGGAGAACAGCGAACCCCGTCATGCTGAAGATGTTTTTCGTGGAGGACACCGACAATGTCACTGAGCAGTGCCCTGATGACAGTGAGCGCGTGGAGTCCATGGGGAACAGCAGCGCGTCGTACCGCGTTGAGAACATCACGTTCGCAGTTTCAACGCAAAGCCCAAGCACGTTCATGGGCATGGCCTTCGATCTCGTCAGCGAGGCACCTGTGGGTCACACGCTGGCCTTCGAGATCCCTGTCGGGACGGAGATCGTCTGGGTGAGCCGTGAAGAGTTGGTCGAGGTGCTCCAGACTCAGGAGATGCCAGCTTCCCTCGAGAGGCGCTTAGAGGCGCAGTTACGCAAGTCTGCTTTGGCCAAGGGGACCGATGACGCGCTGACGCAGAAATCAGGCAGGCGCAGGCGGCGCCGCGCAACTAAGTGCTCAAGCTCACAGACTGGGGCCATGGCAGGAGGTGCAGCCGGCGTGGCTGCCGGATTCTTGACCTGCGCGTTTACTTTCGTCGGCTGCTTCGCGGTGGCGCCGTTCATGGTGACGGTGGGGACCAAGGCGGTGCTGAGCGGTGCTTGCGACTGTTGGTCTGACAATGACCTTTCACGTACCGGTTGCGCAGCGCGATGAGCGGTGGCCGAACACGAAGTTCTAAGCTCGTACCCCCGCTTTCATGTCGGGCGAGGGCTGCTGGGCGCAGCGGTGTGGGAATGGCTTCCTCGGCGCCTTGGCACCATATCACTTTCTGTGCTCCTGACCCCCTCCTTCTGGGGCCTTGCGACTCGGCAGCGCACGCTGCCCGCACGAGCCTGCCATGCAGGCGCGAACCCAATCTCCAACTTCTGGCATGCCCATCCCCAACATATTCTCAGGGTGTGCAATAGTCCATGCAGCAAGCGACTGCATCTGCGTTTGCGGGCCCCATTGGAGCGGACCCCTGGGCCTGGCTCTAACCTTGTCGGCAGCCTTCTGTCGTTGATTGGTCTGATGGGGCGACACTGGCACAGCCACGATGCAGCGCGCCCGGGACGGCAAGCCGCTCGGCGCTCTGCGCGGGTTCGGCTAGTGCGCGCGACCATCTTTTTTCTCTCGGGGCGGCCGGGGGGGTGTGGCGATGCGGTCAAGGGGGCTGGGGGGACTCGGTCTCGGAGGTCTGGGGAGGGGGTAGGGGAGGAGGAGGCGGTCTGGGGAGGGGGGGGCGGTCTGGGGAGGGGGGAGCGAGGTCTGGGGAGAGGGGAGGGGAGGTCTGGGGAGGAGGGAGTGGAGGAGGCGAGGAGGGAGGAGGGAGGAGGGAGGAGGGAGGTCTGGGGAGGGGGCAGGTCTGGGGAGGAGGCGAGGAGGCGAGGAGGGAGGGGAGGAGGCGCTTCCTCGGTGTGGCCGGCCTCGCCTCGGTTTATAGCCGTGCCGGCGCGTGGGGCAGGGCGGCGAGCTGCCCTTTTGTTGTCTTTGCTCTCCTTACATATGTTTATATATCGGACAAAGGCGCTCGGTGGCGGCTCTTTCACCATAGACAGGATGGGGGAGGAGGGAGGATGGGGAGGTCCTTTCCCTCCGCCTCCTCCTCCACCTCCTCGTCCTCCTCGCCGTCCTCCTCCTCCTCCTCCTCCTCCTCCTTCTCTCTGGTCTCCATTTCCTCCTTGCTCTCTCTATATTTGTATATATCGAACAAGATGAGGAGGAGGAGGAGGAGGAGGAGGAGGAGGAGGAGGAGGAGGAGGAGGAGGCTCGGTGGCGGCTCGTAAGCATTCCATACTGGGATGACCAGGAGACCATGCCGGATTCTGCGCGCGTGGCGTGTGGGCGGCCGCCACGACGACCCGCATGGCACGGCGCCAGTGACCACCGCCGTGCTTGCGAGCACCGCGCAGGTGACGCAGTTTGGATCCCGTTCGGCTCGGGTTCGCTGGCGTCGGCTGGGCCGCGCGTCCGTGCAGGCTGCCCTGTCTTCCGCCGTTTTTAGGGGCTGCACTAAAAAAGGAGCGTGGCAGGTAAGGAAGATATCCCCCCAAGGGGGGTACGATCGAAGACGAAGTGGGCAGGTACGAAGGGTTTGGGATACACGTGTTGAATGGCACGCGAGCAGATAGGAGTGACCAGTCTTAAACTTACTGTTGTTGTCGTTGTGGTAGTTGAATTGATTGTTGATGTTGTTGCTGTTGCTGTTGTTGTTGAACATCTATTAATTCTAAAGAATAATTATTGTTGGGACCCCTGGTGCACGGCCCCCCTGCGCCGCCTAGGCCGCAGCTACATTTTCATCATTTTCGTGAGGAAGCCTCAGGTAATTCGATGTGATCAAGATCCGGTTGTTTTGTTCCCCCCCGCTTTCCCTTGCAAAAAACACTATAAAATGACATTTCTTGTTCTAATATAATCAAATTTCAAGAATCCTTTGCAAAAAATAAGGTAAAGTGGACATTCGCGCGCGCAAGACGAAATCCTTCCAAAAGCTTAGTGTTCGGAGCGATTTCAACATAAAAACATCAAAAAACTAATGGTTTTTCAACAAAAAAATGTCAAAATCTCATCCCGCGCGCTCTTGCGGATTCGTAGGAAACCCAACACTTTTTAAACATTTCTGTCAAACGGGCTTTTGCGAGCAACTTTTTCGAACTTCTGCGACAACGGTTGCGCACCTGCCAGGGCCATCATCCCTGTCAAATAATACCATGCGGGACAGATTCGTTTTTTCTTCGCGCGCGCACGCCGAAATCTCCAAAAACCATTGGGTTCTTAAGAATTTTACCACCGCGCATCATAAAATCACACGAATCGCACCGTAGGTCCTCGCACCCCACATCCGCCCAGGAATTCCACAAATGTGACCAACTATCTTGCGAGTACGTATCATCTCATGTGTGTCGTGCACACTATCAAATGTAACAGAGTTGTGTATTCCCATCATCCCAGGAACTTGACCCAAAAATGTGACCAACTCCGCTCTCTCTGTCTCTCTCTCTGTCTGCTCTCTGTCTCTCTCTCTGTCTCTCTGTATTATGTATTGTATGGCACAATTGCACCATGCTGGGCACATGCGCGCCCCGAATAAGTGACCAAGTTCTGTGGGTGTGTACCCCACGCCAGTGTAGTAGCCACGGTCGTCCGCACGCCACGAAGTGAAGTGTCCCAACGTCATAGGGCGGGAAGCTGGGTTTGGGTGGTCGCGAAGAGTCGTTTGGATATTTGGTAGAGCTTGTAATGCCCCCCCCACGAAGTGGGGGTATTGCCTGGTGTCGTATGAAAACCCTGGCACTGGGGAAAACACCACGCGTTCGGGTAAAATGATTGTTGTTGCTGTTGTTGTTGTTGTTGATGTTGATGTTGATTGTATTGTTGTGCTGCTGCTGCTGTTGCTACTGCTGCTGCTGCTGTTGTTGTTGTTGTTGTTGCTGTTGTTGATCTTATTGTTGTTGTTGCTGTTGCTGTTGTTGTTGTTGTTGTTGTTGTGGTGGTGGTGGTGGTGGTGGTGGTGGTGGTGGTTGTTATTGTTGGTGTTGTTGCTGTTGCTGTTGCTGTTGCTGTTGCTGTTGCTGCTGCTGTTGTTGTTGTTGTTGTTGTTGTTGTCGTTGTTGTTGTCGCTGTTGTTGTTGAATATTAATTAATAAACAAATTTTATTGTTGGACCCCCCAGGCGCTTTGGCGCTCTCGCTTCGGCGCCGGCTACATTTTCATTGAAAATGAGGCTCACGCTCGAGCGGTGTTGAGGGGCGCCAAAACCGACCCCCACAGCAACAACAACGCTCCCGCTCGAGACGTCCTCCTTTTTTGCTCAGGGCCGGTGTTCCTGCTCGCCGCTGAAAGCCGCCGTCCCAACAAAACCAGCGCTACAGCTCGAGACGTCCTCCCGTTTTACCTTGGACTGACGCGCTACTCTTTCTCTCATCGGCGCCGCCCCCAGCAACAACAACGCTCCCGCTCGAGACTTCCTCCCTCTTTTATTGAAGACGGTGCTCCTCCTCGCCGCCGAAAAACCGCCGCCCCGACAAAACCAGCGCTCCCGCCCGAGACTTCCTCCCGTTTTACGCTGGACTGACGCCCTATTCTCTTTTGAATTGGCGCCGCTCCCAGCAAGAACAACCCTCCCGCTCGAGACTTCCTCCCTTTTTCCTCAGGACGGTGCTGTTCCTCGCCGCCGACAGCCCCCGTTTCGACAAAGCCACGGCTCCCGCTCGAGGCTTCCTCCCTTCTTATTCAACGCGGTGTTCCTCCTCGCCGCCAACAACCGCCGTCCCAGCAAAACCAGCGTTCCCGCTCGAGAATTCGTTTTGTTTTACGCTGGGCCAGCGCCCTACTCTCTTCAGCATTGGCGCCGCTCCCAGCAACAGCAGCGGCCCTGCTCGAGACTTTTTCCCTTTCTATTCAGGGCCAGGTCCTTGCCTCGCCGCCAACAGCCCCCATCCCCACCAAGGCAATCCTGTCGCTCGATACTTCCTTGTGCTTTACCCTTGGCTGGGGCTCCAGTCCAGTGGCGGTCTCGCATTCCCGCAGCAAGGCGCGGGCATGCGTTTTCGAGGCGGGATCTGTTGAAATTTCTCGGAGGAGGTGTTTGCAAGACCTCATTGGGCGGGATATCTGGGAATGGGAATAGCGGACCCCGCTATAGAACAATAGTTCCCCATGACGGGGATGGTTATCGTGATGGTCGCATGTTTCGTGTGGAGACATCGCGCATGAGGGTAATTGATTGTTGATGTTGTTGTTGTTGTTGTTGTTGTTGGTGGTGGTGGTGGTGGTGGTGGTGTTGTTGTTGTTGTTGTTGTTGTTGTTGTTGTTGTTGTTGTTAAATTTTCATTTCTTAAGAACAATTATTATTGATCCCCCCGCCCGGTGCATATCATAGTTTTTTCGATTGAAGTGCCCCCCCGGGGCTCGCACCTGGATTTTTATCAGGAAGAGTCTTGAGACTCAAATTGTATCGTTGGTTTACGACAACAACGGCTCCCGTCTGATACTTCTTCACAATTTATTGAAGAATCGCGTTCTCGCTTGGGACTTCCTGGCAATTTACCACCGAATCGCGGCTCCCGCTTGATACTTCTTGACAATTTATTGTGCAATCTCGTTCTCGTTGGGAACTTCCTCGCATCTTACCACCGAGCCGCATCGCTTGATATTTCTTAATAATCTATTCCGATGCCAGTTCTCGACACTCAGGAATCGCGCTCCCGCTACATATTGCCTGGCGGTTCAAGCACGACGCACTCTTCAACGACCCGCCCGCTCGACCCGCCCGTCGGGGCCTGCCCGCCCGACCAGCCCGTTAAGACTGCAGTCGCCGCTCGCTGCCCTTCGCCCGCCTTCGATGCCCCTCGCTGCCTGTACTGGTTCCGCGGTCGCCTTCGCTCGCTGCCCTTCGTGGCCCCGTTGCTGCCCTCAGTGGCTCCGTCGCTGCCCTTTGTGGCCCCGCCTTGTATGCCCTTCGTGGCCCCCGCTCGCACGCGCCCGTCGTGGCCCCATACGCATGCCCTTCTTAGCCCCGCCGCTGTCGCCCGTCGTGGCCCCCTCGCTGCCCTTCGTGGCCCCTTTGCTGCCCTCAGTGGCCCCGCTGTCGCTCTTAGTGGCCTCATATATGCATTCTCTTCGTGGCCGCCGCTCGCTCGCGCCCGTCGTGGCCCCATATGCATGCCCTTCGTGGCCCCGCTGTCGCCCTTTGTGGCCCTCTCGCTGTCCTTCGTGGCCCCGGTGCTGCCCTCAGCGGCCCCGTCGCTGCCCTCTGTGGCCTCGGATTTTATGCCCTTCGTGACCTACGCTGGCTTTTCTCACGATTTACTTAGGAATCGCGGGATCGCTCGAGACTTCCTCGCGATTCATGCAGGACCCACGCTTCAGCAACCCGCCTGTTCGACCTCGTCGCCTCGGCCCGCCTTCCCGACCTGCCCGCTATGGGTCTGCCCACCCGACCTGCCCGTCTGGTTCTGCCACATGTTTTCTGCTCCTTGCCCCCCTCCTGCTAATTTCTCTCGTGCTCCACTATTCTCCTTCCACCTTCCACCCGTCCTCTCTTCCCTTGTTTTAGGGGCTGCGCTAAATACACGTGGCAGGTAAGGAAGATGTACCCCCAACGGGGCACGATGGAAGACGACGAGGGCGGGTACCGTGGATTCAGGATACACGTATTGATTAGCACGTGAACAGATAGGACCGAACATTCTTAACATGATTCTTACTGTTGTTGTTGTGGTGGTGGTGGTGGTGGTGGTGGTTGTTGTTGTTGTTGTTGTTGTTGTTGTCGTTGTCGTTGTTGTTGTTGTTGTTTTCCCCCATATCCTAAGGATTGGGGTTCTTGTTCCCCATATCCTGAGGATTGGGGTTCTTGTTATTACTCTGACTCCTCCCACGCGCGGACTCCTTCCTCCCGCTCGCGCCTCCCTCCTCCCAATGATAATCACCATATAAGACAAGACAAGATAATATACTACAAGTTAAGATAAGATAGCACAATATATGATAAGGTAAGATAAGATATATGACAAGGTAGGATAATCTATAAGATAAGACAGCCTATGGAGTAATAAGATAAGACAAGATATGATGCGATAAGATGAGTTGATATAAGATAAGCTAAGACAAGATAAGATATTTCAAGATAAGATAAGATAGATGGTAAAAAAGGTAAGATAAGATAGGACTCGATAAGATAAGATGAGACTCACTCTCACTCACACTCACACTCTCTCATGATCACAAAACGCTGCCAGGGGCATCATTTGGGAGCCCCAAGGGGGAGCCACCCTGGCTGATCTCACGAGCCCGTTCGCGCCGATTTTGGTGGGACGTCTCAGCTAGAATTGCCGTTTGGCCTCCCCAACATGTATCTCTTGAGAGCCTCATGGTCACAAAACGCTGCCAGGGGCATCATTTGGGAGCCCCAAGGGGGAGCCACCCTGGCTGATCTCACGAGCCCGTTCGCGCCGATTTTGGTGGGACGCCTCAGCTAGAATTGCCGTTTGGCCTCCCCAACATGTATCTCTTGAGAGCCTCATGGTCACAAAACGCTGCCAGGGGCATCATTTGGGAGCCCCAAGGGGGAGCCACCCTGGCTGATCTCACGAGCCCGTTCGCGCCGATTTTGGTGGGACGTCTCAGCTAGAATTGCCGTTTGGCCTCCCCAACATGTATCTCTTGAGAGCCTCATGGTCACAAAACGCTGCCAGGGGCATCATTTGGGAGCCCCAAGGGGGAGCCACCCTGGCTGATCTCACGAGCCCGTTCGCGCCGATTTTGGTGGGACGTCTCAGCTAGAATTGCCGTTTGGCGTCCCCAACATGTATCTCTTGAGAGCCTCATGGTCGCAAAACGCTGCCAGGGGCATCATTTGGGAGCCCCAAGGGGGAGCCACCCTGGCTGATCTCACGAGCCCGTTCGCGCCGATTTTGGTGGGACGCCTCAGCTAGAATTGCCGTTTGGCCTCCCCAACATGTATCTCTTGAGAGCCTCATGGTCACAAAACGCTGCCAGGGGCATCATTTGGGAGCCCCAAGGGGGGGCCACCCTGGCTGATCTCACGAGCCCGTTCGCGCCGATTTTGGTGGGACGCCTCAGCTAGAATTGCCGTTTGGCCTCCCCAACATGTATCTCTTGAGAGCCTCATGGTCACAAAACGCTGCCAGGGGCATCATTTGGGAGCCCCAGGGGGGGTCCACCAGGGGCTTCATAGTCACCAAACGCTGCCAGGGGCAGCATTTTGGCTTCCCAAAGAGGAGTCGACCCGGGCCTCCTAGTCGCCAGACACTGCCAGGGGCACCATTGGGATTCAGACTCGCACCCAGACTCACTCATACACAAGCTCACTCACACTCAGATTCATTTCTTCAGAGTCAGGCACACACAGACGTACCCATACTCAGACTCACCCACACTCAGGCTCACCTAACCCAGACTCCGTCAGAAGCCAGTAGCGAAGAGAGCAGAGAGGAGAGAGAGAGAGAGAGAGAGAGAGAGAGAGAGAGAGAGAGAGAGAGAGAGAGAGAGAGAGAGAGAGAGAGAGAGAGAGAGCGGGAGAGAGCGGGAGAGAGCGAGAGAGAGAGAGAGAGAGAGAGAGAGAGAGAGAGA
>CAUYUJ010004297.1:0-17500 GCA_963575745.1 Prorocentrum cordatum
TAGGGATTCATATGGGTTCCTAGGTAGTGCAATCCTGAGGAATCCTTGCACATCGTAAGGATTTGTAAGGATTAGCGCGGGATCCCAAGGATTTCACTAGTGATCCAGACGGGCAAAGCATTCGGCTTGCGCAAGGAATCTTCAGGATTCGCAAGGGATCCATAAGGATTCGCAGGGGTTCCTAAGGATTCCTGGGGATTCCGAGGGATTCCTTTGGAATTGTAGGGAGTCGCAGGGATTCCTTGGGAGTCGCAGGGATTCGTAAGGGTTCTCAGGGGTACCCATAGATTCCTGGGGATACCTTGGGGTTCCGAAGGGGTTCTCGTAGAGATTCCTACGTGGTGAAATCCTTAAGGATCCTTGCGCATCAGGGCCGAGTTCGTCCAGACCCCCCTGCCTGGATGGCCCTTGTGGGCGCCGCGCTCTTCGCTCCGGAGAAAGTGCGGGCTCCACAGCAGGCGGAACCTTCGCGAGTCGGACTCGGCCCCACCCTGTGTTTATTTTGTTTTTTGTTTGTTGTTGTTTTTCTTTTTTTTTGTTTTTTTGTTTTTCTTTTTTTTGGGCCCGCGCGCGGGGGACCCTAGCCGCGGGGGGATCGTTTGGGGGGCGTCGCAGCGCAAACTCTCGAAGGCCGCCCTCTGCGCGGCCCGCACGACGAGGCACCGGGCAGGCGGCTGGACGAGAAATGGCGGCCAGAAGCGTGAGACGGCGCCAGGGTGCGGAGGGCAGCAGGTCGGCAGGCCGGAGGCGGCTACGCCCAAATGTTCATCCCACCCCGGGGCGCGATCCGAATTCGGAAAAAAACTAACGCTCTAGGCTCGTTGGGGGCCGGGCGATAAGGTTCACGCCGCATCGCCGAGCATCGCGATGCGACTCGATGTGGGGCCCGATTTGCGTCGCGTCGACGTCGCCAATGCATCGCCGACGTCGCCGACGCATCGCCGATGCATCGCCGTTGTATTTCCGATGCGTCGCCGACGCAGCGGCGACGTGGCGCGATCCTCCGACCCATTCTACTCCGACCCCATCTGGGAGGCCGGCCTCTAAACGCGTGGGCGCACGCGAGAGACCGTTCGCATTCACAGGCGCGGGCGCCAACGCGCGGACCAGCTTCGCGAGCATCAGCGACTGGCGCTTCGACAGGGGCCACGACTTGCGGTCGGCCAGCAGGTCGCCCATCCGCAAGTGCACGCCGCGCAGGAGACGCGGACGAGGGCGACGATGGTGGAGGAGCAGGCCGTCGGCAGGGGGGCAAGGCACAGTCTTGCCGCGCAGTTTGGGCGAGCCGCGGCGACGGGGCCAGGGCGCGCGGCGGGCGCTGGTGGAGTCGCCATTGTGATGCAGCCATTCAGCCCCGCGCGCCGTCTTGCTCGGCGGCTCTCGAGGAGCCGCTCGTGCAGCGCAGTCGCCGAGTGACCGCTCGTCGGATCAACGCGAGGTTCCAGTCTGGGTCCCCGGTTGCGCCCGTTTACCTGGGCGCGAACAGGGGGCTCCTCGAGAGCCTCGCTCGCGGTGACCTGAACCGTGGTTCTCCGGGATATCCAGGGCGTTCGGGGTCGCGCCCGCAATTGAGCCGATCGCGCCGGGCTGGCTCGACGCGCGCGCGCGGCGCCATCTTCCTGCCCGGAAGCCCCGCTCGTTTCGCGAGGCGCGTGGAGTTCGGGGGTGGCGCTTCGCAGGGGCGGGTTCCGGGCGGAGAGCGGGGCCGAGTTCTTCGCGGGGGCCAATGTCCTGAGGCATTGCATTCGCATGGTGGTGGCCTTCGACTCGCTCGTCTCGTCGCCGCGTATTCCCGCCGCCGCGATCCCCCGGGGGCCCCAGGGGAAGGCCTCGCCCAGGATGCGTTCAGGAGCTCCCCCGCGGTCTGCATGGCGGGCCCCCCCTGGCTCCAGAGGTCGCCGTCAGAAGTTGTTCCCGGGGCCATCAGGAATTTGTTGAACAGCGCGGGGCTTCGGCCCAGGACTTTCCGCGATGCGCCGGGGGCCTGCGCGGGGAGAGGTTTGGGCCCCCAAACGTCCGCGGTGCCCCTCCAGGCTCCGCGGGGTCGAGAGGCTAGGAGGCGCCGCAGCCCGGCTACGACGCGCTGGATGGCGCGTCAAAGTTTGGCCTTCAGGGCCGCGATGCCGGCGGCGGGGCCTCTCGGACGCAGGGGGCAACGTCGCGGCCTCGAGACGGGCCGGCACTCTGCGGGGCGTTCTAGACATCGCGTTCGCCGAGGACCCCCCGAAACCGCTGTAGCACCAACGGGGCTTGGGACGACCGAGCGAGCACGAGCTGCTCATTCTTTTTGAGCAGATCCGTCGAGGCGCAGCCTCTGGCGGCGACGCGACCCGGCCAGGGCCATGCGCGGCGCCGCCGGCAGTTTGTCGCGCGAGAGCGAGGCCGCCAGCGGAGGCCCTGGGCGGAGGAAGCTGCGCCGAAAGGATGGGGGCTTCTCGCGCCCATGCAAAGATGAGGCGCGTGGCCCCTTCGAACCTGCGGGACCTTACGCGGGGCTACGCGCGACTGGCGACGACGCCGCTGCCCCGCTCCCGGACGAGCGGCTCCCGGCGCGGGCCCCAGCTCGCCGCGTTGCCGTCGACCCTTCCACCTGGGGCATGGGTGAGAGCGAGCTCCCTCGGATTACCTTGGAGGGCCTGCTGGCGCGTTGCAGTCTATGCCCTGATGGAGTTCGATTCTGTCAGGGCCAGTGCGGCCCTGGGCCGATCCCCCAGTTGCCCCCCAGTGCACCGGCAGTTTATTTCGTCGATCACCCAGGCCTGCGGGGAAGTAGTAGTAGTGGTAGTAGTAGTAGTAGTAGTACCAATACTTAGTAGTCGTAAAAGTAGCAGTAGTAGTAGTAGTAGTAGTAGTAGTGGTTGTGGGAGTAGTCGTAGTTATAGTAGTAGTAGTAGTAGTAGTAGAAAAAGTAGTAGTAGTCATCGTAGTCGTGGAAGTAGTAGCAGTAGAACGCGTAGTAGTACCACTCGTGTAGTGGTTGTAGTAGTAACAGTAGTAGTAGTAGTAGTAGTAGTAGTAGTAGTAGTAGTAGTAGTAGAAGTAGTAGTAGTAGTAGTAGTAGCAGTAGCACGTACAGTAATAGTAGCAGTAGAAGTAGTAATAGCATTTATAGTTTCTGTTGCAACTGCAGTTGTAGTTGTGTTTGTGCTTGTAGTTGTAGTTGTAGTAGGTGATGCAGTCGTACTTGTCTTCACAGTAGCAGTAGTAGTAGTAGCAGTAGTAGTAGTAGTAGTAGTAGTTGTAGCAGCCGTAGTAGTAGTCGTAGTAGTAGTCGTAGTAGTAGTAGTAGTAGTAGTAGTAGTCGTAGTAGTAGTAGTAGTAGTGGTAGTAGTAGTAGTAGTGGTAGTAGTAGTAGTAGTAGTAGGAGTAGTAGTAGTAGTAGTAGTACGAGTACCAGTAGTAGTGGTTTTGCTACTCGAATAATAGCAGCAGTAGCAGTAGCCTTAGTTGTCGTAGCAGTAATAGTCGTACTAGCAGCAGTTGTAGCAGTAGCACTGGTTGTAGCAATGGTTGTAGAAGTCGTAGAGTAGTACAGCGCTTCGTGGCCCAATAGGAAGGTCCACCGGAGGCCCCAGTGGCTGCGATCACATGCGCCCGCGCCACCAATTACGGCATACCGCTCCACAGGGGGCACCACCCCAATGGCTGTGATCACGTGCGTCCGCGCCACCCAGTACAGCGCGGTAGTAGAAGTAGTAGTACTAGTAGTAGTATTAGTAGTAGCAGTAGTAGTAGTAGTAGTAGTAGTAGTAGTAGTAGTAGTAGTAGTGGTAGTAGTAGTAGTAGTAGTCGTGGTAGTAGTAGTAGTATTAGTCGTAGTAGTAGTAGTAGTAGTAGTAGTAGTAGTAGTAGCAGTACTAGTAGAAGTGGTAGTAGTAGTAGTAGCAGTAGCTGTAGCTGGAGCTGCAGTCGTAGTATTAGTAGCAGTAGTCGTAGTATTAGTAAATGCGGTAGTAGTAGTAGTAATAATACTAGTTGTCGTGGTGTTGGTAGTGGTAGTAGTAGCAGGAGTAGTCGTAGCAGTAGTAGCCGCAGGAGTAGTACTGGTAGTAGTAGTAGCCGCGGTAGTAGTAGTAGTAGTAGTAGTAGTCGTAGTCGTAGTAGTAGCAGCAGCAGTAGTAGTAGTAGTACTAGGAGTAGTAGTCGAGGTAGAAGCAATCGTTGTAGTTGTACGAGTAGTCGTACCAGGGGTTGAGGCTGTATTGGTTGTGGTAGTCGTCGTCGTCGCTGCTGTAGTTGCAGCGGTAGTAGTAGTAGTTGTCTCAGTAGTGGTAATACTAGTAGTACTTGTAATGGTAGTGGTAGTAGTAGTAGTAGTAGTAGTAGTAGTAGTAGTAGTAGTAGTAGTAGTAGTAGTAGTAGTAGTAGTAACGCGATGAGAAATAGTAGTACTCGCAGTCGTTGTTGCAGTCGTAGAAGTAGTAGGTAACGCCCTGCGCGTCCGGGTCCCTAGTAGTGAACCGTTTTTCGGATGTTGTTACGCTGTCGTTTGCATGATGCTGCGTTATCTTGTGCGCTTTGGAGGCTTATGCGGCGCATGCTGGGCCCCAATTTTGACATTTATATAAAGGGTTTTCCATGCGGATTCTGGGCTGAAGTTGGTCCCCGTTCAAATAATCGGACATGATAGAACCGAACGTCCAGTGCGTCCGGGCACCCCGTTGTCGACGGTGGAGGATGATGAGGAGTTGGAACAGGATGACGATGATGGTGACGATGCTGTTGTTGTTGTTGTGGTAAGGATGGTGATGGTGGTCATGATGATGGTCGGGGTGCTGGTCGTGATGATGTTGATGATGACTAGGAGGAGGTGGTGACGATGCCGATGATGACTTTTGGAGCTCTCTTGGGAGTGCTCTTGCAGCCTTCATACAGTTTCTTGGGGGGCCCTTGGGCCGTCTGGCAACCCATGAGGCGTTTCGGCACAATCTGTCGCAACATGGGGCCCTCTTGAATCGTCTTCAGGGCCTCTGGTGTCCTCGTCGTTCGTTGGGGGGCTTGTTTGAGCCTTAAAAGGCACGCGCCAAGCCGCGACACGACAAGCCGCGACGCGCCCTAGGGATTCATAGGGGTTCCTAGGTAGTGCAATCCTGAGGAATCCTTGCACATCGTAAGGATTTGTAAGGATTAGCGCGGGATCCCAAGGATTTCACTAGTGATCCAGACGGGCAAAGCATTCGGCTTGCGCAAGGAATCTTCAGGATTCGCAAGGGATCCATAAGGATTCGCAGGGGTTCCTAAGGATTCCTGGGGATTCCGAGGGATTCCTTTGGAATTGTAGGGAGTCGCAGGGATTCCTTGGGAGTCGCAGGGATTCGTAAGGGTTCTCAGGGGTACCCATAGATTCCTGGGGATACCTTGGGGTTCCGAAGGGGTTCTCGTAGAGATTCCTACGTGGTGAAATCCTTAAGGATCCTTGCGCATCAGGGCCGAGTTCGTCCAGACCCCCCTGCCTGGATGGCCCTTGTGGGCGCCGCGCTCTTCGCTCCGGAGAAAGTGCGGGCTCCACAGCAGGCGGAACCTTCGCGAGTCGGACTCGCCCTGGAGTCCGCGCGCGGGACCCTGCCGCGGGGAATCGTTTGGGGGGCGTCGCAGCGCGCCGCGCGAAGGCCGCCCTCTGCGCGGGCCTCCTGGAGGCACGGGCCAGGCGGCCCTCGACGAGAAAGGCGGCCCAGAGTTGTCCGACGGCAGCCAGGGTGCGGAGGCCGCCTGGTCGGCAGGCCGGAAGGCGGCTACGCCCATATCGTTCATCCCCACCCCGGGGCGCGATCCGAATTCGGAAACTAACGCTCTAGGCCTCGTTGGGGGCCGGAGGTTCACGCCGCATCGCCGATGCATCGCCGATGCGACTCGATGTGGGGCCCGATTTGCGTCGCGTCGACGTCGCCAATGCATCGCCGACGTCGCCGACGCATCGCCGATGCATCGCCGTTGTATTTCCGATGCGTCGCCGACGCAGCGGCGACGTGGCGCGATCCTCCGACCCATTCTACTCCGACCCCATCTGGGAGGCCGGCCTCTAAACGCGTGGGCGCACGCGAGAGACCGTTCGCATTCACAGGCGCGGGCGCCAACGCGCGGACCAGCTTCGCGAGCATCAGCGACTGGCGCTTCGACAGGGGCCACGACTTGCGGTCGGCCAGCAGGTCGCCCATCCGCAAGTGCACGCCGCGCAGGAGACGCGGACGAGGGCGACGATGGTGGAGGAGCAGGCCGTCGGCAGGGGGGCAAGGCACAGTCTTGCCGCGCAGTTTGGGCGAGCCGCGGCGACGGGGCCAGGGCGCGCGGCGGGCGCTGGTGGAGTCGCCATTGTGATGCAGCCATTCAGCCCCGCGCGCCGTCTTGCTCGGCGGCTCTCGAGGAGCCGCTCGTGCAGCGCAGTCGCCGAGTGACCGCTCGTCGGATCAACGCGAGGTTCCAGTCTGGGTCCCCGGTTGCGCCCGTTTACCTGGGCGCGAACAGGGGGCTCCTCGAGAGCCTCGCTCGCGGTGACCTGAACCGTGGTTCTCCGGGATATCCAGGGCGTTCGGGGTCGCGCCCGCAATTGAGCCGATCGCGCCGGGCTGGCTCGACGCGCGCGCGCGGCGCCATCTTCCTGCCCGGAAGCCCCGCTCGTTTCGCGAGGCGCGTGGAGTTCGGGGGTGGCGCTTCGCAGGGGCGGGTTCCGGGCGGAGAGCGGGGCCGAGTTCTTCGCGGGGGCCAATGTCCTGAGGCATTGCATTCGCATGGTGGTGGCCTTCGACTCGCTCGTCTCGTCGCCGCGTATTCCCGCCGCCGCGATCCCCCGGGGGCCCCAGGGGAAGGCCTCGCCCAGGATGCGTTCAGGAGCTCCCCCGCGGTCTGCATGGCGGGCCCCCCCTGGCTCCAGAGGTCGCCGTCAGAAGTTGTTCCCGGGGCCATCAGGAATTTGTTGAACAGCGCGGGGCTTCGGCCCAGGACTTTCCGCGATGCGCCGGGGGCCTGCGCGGGGAGAGGTTTGGGCCCCCAAACGTCCGCGGTGCCCCTCCAGGCTCCGCGGGGTCGAGAGGCTAGGAGGCGCCGCAGCCCGGCTACGACGCGCTGGATGGCGCGTCAAAGTTTGGCCTTCAGGGCCGCGATGCCGGCGGCGGGGCCTCTCGGACGCAGGGGGCAACGTCGCGGCCTCGAGACGGGCCGGCACTCTGCGGGGCGTTCTAGACATCGCGTTCGCCGAGGACCCCCCGAAACCGCTGTAGCACCAACGGGGCTTGGGACGACCGAGCGAGCACGAGCTGCTCATTCTTTTTGAGCAGATCCGTCGAGGCGCAGCCTCTGGCGGCGACGCGACCCGGCCAGGGCCATGCGCGGCGCCGCCGGCAGTTTGTCGCGCGAGAGCGAGGCCGCCAGCGGAGGCCCTGGGCGGAGGAAGCTGCGCCGAAAGGATGGGGGCTTCTCGCGCCCATGCAAAGATGAGGCGCGTGGCCCCTTCGAACCTGCGGGACCTTACGCGGGGCTACGCGCGACTGGCGACGACGCCGCTGCCCCGCTCCCGGACGAGCGGCTCCCGGCGCGGGCCCCAGCTCGCCGCGTTGCCGTCGACCCTTCCACCTGGGGCATGGGTGAGAGCGAGCTCCCTCGGATTACCTTGGAGGGCCTGCTGGCGCGTTGCAGTCTATGCCCTGATGGAGTTCGATTCTGTCAGGGCCAGTGCGGCCCTGGGCCGACCCCCCAGTTGCCCCCCAGTGCACCGGCAGTTTATTTCGTCGATCACCCAGGCCTGCGGGGATCTCCCATCTTGTTGGAGTTGATTGTGAATAATGTTGTTGTCGTGCCGAAACTTGAAGGAGGGGTTCGGTTGATCAGGCTGCTGTATCCGTCTATCAAACCTTGTTCAGGGTCTGGGAACGGGCCCGCGGCGCGGCGCTTGTTTGAGGGATTGGTCCGACGACCTCGCGCGAGGAAGCCTTTGGGCCCGCGACCTCATCGGCGCGCTCTGCCGCGCAGGGGGCGCGGGCCGTGCTGCCGCGTCGCTCAATTCCACGAAGTTCTACGAGCACGCGTTACATGCATGCTGACATTTTGTTCAGCGGGCCGCCGGTTTGGATTATACCTGAGGGTTTCGCGTGGCCCCGCGACCGTCCACTCAGGGCCCGGAGCGCTGAAGCGCTGATGTTTGACGGGGCGATCGCAATATGCGACCAGGCGACGGGGGCCGTGATGGTAGGGTGTTCAGCGGCATCAGCGGTGGCCGAGCTCCTCCTATTTGGCCCTCTCAGCACGACGGCCGCCGGCGGTCTCCAGCTTCAGGTTCGGAGCACCGTCGGCGACGTGACCCGTTAGCGCCGCGGCCCCCGCGAGGTGGTGTCTGACTGGTTCTTCTCCGAGATGATTGGGATCCTCCGATCCCTGTGAGGTCGAGCCCCCGGCGTAATTGCAGAAGTGCTAGTTCTCGTTCAGCAACAGGGCCGTCGCCGACGAGCTCAAGAAAAAACTACCGTCGCATGCGTCTAGAGGGGGGTCGACTCCACCAGGAAATTCGGGGCGGATTCGAACCTCGGGGCCGAGAGCGCGTTGGAGTTAGTCGGCCAGGTCCTCGGGGCGCTTCGCCCGCCTGCGCGAGGCAGGAGCGGATGCGGAGTGGGCCCAGCGAGGGGCTCGACAGCTTCGGCGCGGCGGGGAGCGCGGATTGGGGGCGCCGTTGACAGATTTGGACGCCCGAAATGGGTACGGAAAGAATGGGTACAATGCCCAACGACAAATGGTGTCCCAAACCAACAGCGGCCGCTGTTGGGCAGGCGGCCTCCTGTCTCGAATGGACACAGGCCGCGGCTGCGTGGACAGCGAGTCCTGTTCAGAATGAACAGGAACTGCTGTTGGGCATCGTACCCATTCTTTCCATACCCATTTCGGGCGTCCAAAACAGAGCTCCACATGTTGCGGTTCGACGGGTGCACGGGTCTCGGCGGACCTCCGATAGGGCCGTCTGTGGGCCTCAGGTTGCGCGCGTTCAAGACCGTGGCCCGATCTAATCCTTGGGTTTCGGCGGCTGGCCTCGCGGCCTTGGTTCGCCGCGCGTTGGGGGGGAGCGAAGCCCCGAGCCCCCATCGAGACGTGGGATACGTCCCGGTCCACATGCTCTGAGGCCGAGAAGGCGCGCGTCGTCTCCGACCAGGTGCTGGAAAGCGGTTTAGGTGAGCAGCTCAATTTGGGCTGAGTCCATCGGCATTCTGGCGCGCTCCGCGCGACAGGTGGGGGGACCCAGCGCCGACCTGAAAAATCCGCGCGGACCTTCGAAGTATGCATGTTTATGTTCGCAGGCCTAGAGGTTGACATCAACACCAATATCGGCGGTGTGCTTCCACCGAGGGAAGAAGATCCCGATCTCGGCGATGGTGGCAATATTCTGGCTTCCGAGGTGACCGACATGTTACCACCAACGCCGAAATCGAGGATCATCTTCCCCCTGTGGAGGCAACCCCCTGTGTTGGTGTTGGTGCCAATTCCCAGGCCTCCAATATGTTGTTTTGCTTCATCCGCTGAGGTTGTATCACACCTAGGACTGGGTGCCCGGCTGCCGCCTCTGCGTCCCCCGCTCCCGCCCTCGAATCTCGATTGTCGATCGGAAGCCAAAGTTAAGTCGGGCCTGTCCTTATACAGGGGGATGTTCCAAAAATGGTCAAAGAATAGTTGGGAGACGATTTTCCGATTACTTGTTTGACCATGTTTGAATATTGTTTGAGTATGTTTTACTTGTCGTCTTCCGGGCCCATCGCTCCATGGAACAGAATTGCTCGGGGGCCCCCAAAAGGTGCGGTGACCCCACCGCGTGGTGAGTTAAGCGTAGTTCGTATGTTTTCCAACTTTCGCGCAGAAAGCCGCCAAAGACCGGCCATTGCCACCAAAGACCGCGGGGAAACCACCGAGTGACCGCTTGGGGGGATTCCAAGGGGTCCCCGGCCGAATGCCCCGCAGCACGCAGGGCGCGGCCCGCAGCGCTCTGCGCCGCGCCCCGCGCCCCCTCTCCCGAAACCCGCGCCCCTCGCTTGGGCCGTCGGTAGGCTAGGACGCAGCGCCTGAGGTCGATTTGTTGTCGGTCGACTTGTTGCTCAGGCCGCAGTTCGCAGCATAAGTTTGCCCATTGCAGGGCGGCCTCGTGCTCCCAGCTCGCCGAGCGACCGTTTCAGTCGCGAGGAGGTTGTGTCACCCGTGGTGTTGCTCGTGGAGGGAAAGATTCGGATGCAGCTCTTGGGAGATCTAATTCAGGATCCACGCTGGCACATCCGTTTTCGAAGCACGCCGAATCTGGCGTGATCATGCTCAGGTTCGCTTTATCCCGCTGATTCCGTCCTAGTCAAGGCATCCCACCTTCATAGATCTTGATCGTTCTTGCGAAGACCTCCCAGGAGTTGCCTCCTGGGGTGGAGGGGGCCAGTTCGTTTTTTTTTGTTGCGGGGGATCGAGAAGTCCAGGAAAGGGGTCCACAACTGCACCCGACGTGCCACCGCGAGCCCACGGGGCGCACGCAAGGCGCACGCCACTCCTCACGAGTGCCCCTCCTGCGCGGAACGAGCAGTGCCCAAGACAGCAACGCCGAGGTCCGCGCGGATCTCTCGGATCGGCGCTGGGCCCTTCTTCGTGGCGAGCGGCGCGCGCCGCAAGCGGCGTCGAGGCGCCGCCATGGGTCTCCAGTGCCGAGCCCAGAAATCTTCGCGGGCCTCCGAGTTGTTACGCTTGCGCTATTGGTTGCTCCCCTGCCCCCCAGGATTTGCTCGCTGCGGCTGCTGGTGTACCGTGCGTCGACGAGCACAGATTCAGCGCCGATTCGCGGGGAGGGCGAGGGGAGGACCGGAGGAGAGAAGGAGGGGAGGAGGGGGAGGAGGGGAGGACGAGGAGAGGAGGGGCAGGACGAGGGGAGGACTGGAGGAGGGAATGAGCGTCGAGCCAACAAGATGGCACGTGAGACTCCCATGCCTTGCCGCAGATCGAAGAAGAAAACGCGCCATCTGCATAACTTTTGGCGCGCGGAGCGCGCCAGGGGCGGTGCCGGAGGCCCCGCCTGGGGGGGCCAGCGCAGATCCAAGAAATCCGCGCGGAGCTCTAAAAGAGTATGTTTATGCCGCTTTTTCTTCTTCCAGCATCGGAGGCGACAAGAAGCATTCGCTTGGGAGCCTCGCCGAGGGTGTGGACCATCGGCGCTCTTGGATACATGTGCTGCTCTCCCCTGGGCTGTTCGCCCTTGTCGTGGCCCCCGATAGCAGAGCCCTCCCTCCACCCTCCCTCCACCCTCCCTCCACCCTCCCCCTCCCTCCCCCTGCCTCCCCCCCTCCCTCCCCCTCCCTCCCCCCCTCCCCTCCCTCCCCCTCCCTCCATCCCTCCCCCTCCCTCCCCTCCCCTCCCTCCCCTCCCTCCTCCTCCCCTCCTCCTCCCTCCCTCCCTCCTCCCTCCCCCTCCCTCCCTCCCTCCTCCCTCCCCCAATAGCAGAGCCCTCCCAGTATCTGCTCGCTGCGGCTGATGCTGTACCTCTCCGACCCGGTGAACCGGGCCCTGCTGCTTGGCCACCTGCTCGCGGCAGGCCGCCTCCCCGCCCCGGGTCCTCTGGGGCGCGGCAGGTGGGCGCCGGGCCGGCGTTGCGTAGCGCGTGCAAGGAGGAGGAGGAGGAGGAGGAGGAGGAGGAGGAGGAGGGGGAGGAGGAGGAGGAGGGGGAAGAGGAGGAGGAGGAGGAGGAGGAGGAGGAGGAGGAGGGGGAGGAGGAGGTGGAGGAGGAGGAGGAGGAGGAGGAGGTGGAGGACGACAACGACGACGACGACAACAAGGAGGACGAGGAGAGGAGGAGGAGGAGGAGGACGACGACAACGACGACAAGGCGGAGGCTCGGGGAGAGGAGCATGACCATGAAACTTTTCACAAGCGCCACCGCGCACACTGTAATTTGTGGACAGTCTTCGCGGTAGGACTGCGAGCATGGGACGAGCAACGAAACATGTACATTCTGTCGAAGACACGTGTATCGCAGTGTATATACTGCACAGATGCAGGGCTCCCAGTGGACGACGACGAGGAAGACAGGAGGACCGAGGGAGAAAGCTGCTCCTCCTCCTTCCTCTCTTTTGATCGTGAACCCCTAGGACCCGTTTCCCCCAATTGGCGGCGCGCAAAAGAGGGTGGTGCGAGACGGAGGTCGGCTTTCCGAGCTATCGTCGGACGCTTGGGAGGACTTCCAAGAAGCCCCCACTGCCTTCTCACGAGCTCCCCTGCCTTCTCAGGAAGGCCCTCCTAACTTAAGCCCCCTCCCAAAATGTTAGTGAGTTCTTTTTTGGTGAAGCATCTTGCGCCACCCCCGTACACTGAGGGCGCGCATCAAGAAATCATCTGCTTTTCATCAGGGTACCCTGGGTTTCTTCGCTCCTCGCGCTGCGCGGTGACTTCCCGCAGCCGTTGAAGGAGCTGCTGCGTTCAGGGTGCTCCAGGCTTCCCCCCAGGTGCACCCCGCGCACGGGTTCTCAGGGTTGGGTTCCTTGCGAGGGTTTCTCGCGCCACCCCCGTGCGGTCGCTGCAGGGACGCGGCGGCAGGCGTCCCAGGCGGAACGCTGCCCGTGGTCCACAGAGTCGGCCGGGTGCTGAACTCGGCGGCGAGCGAGAGGGGGGGACTTTTTCAGGAGCCCTCGCGCCTTCTGAGAGGTCTTCTGTGTCTCTGGGGCCCGGGCTCCTGTCCAAGGTGTACCTTTTCCTGCACGTCCCGTTCGGCACCGCCTGATCCCTGTGTTTCGCCCGCCCCTGGCCGCGTGATGCCCCGCCTTCTCCCGCCCTTTCTCTGCCAACTAAAGCTGTGCGCGTCCCGCGTAGCTTTCAGCAGAAGATGTTCGCTCTCGGCCTGCAGACCCAAAAAAGTGTCTCTGGGGCAGGCTTAGAAAACTTCTCGGAAGGACGCGGGGACTTCCGAGCCTCCTGAAAAGGCCCGCCCCTGCTCACTTCCCCCCGGGGGCTCGCCGCCGATGAACGATCCGCGCATTGGGGCAGCCGCCGCTCGTTTGAGGCTGCGCGAGCCACGCGCTGTCAGAAGCTACAGTCGACGCGCATGGCAAGGATGGGCATCCTTCCCAAACGTACCCTTGCATCCTTGCCTCCTCGGGTCCATCCTTGGCAACTCTCGTCGGCCGCGCCCCGCTCGATAAGCTTGGAAATGGGCTTCCAAGGCCCTTGCATCCTTGTTGCGCATCCTTGTGATACGGGCCGGATGTAATGCCGACGTCATGGCGACACGAGCCGGCCGTACTTCCATCGGCGGCGCCCCGTCGAGGAGCGTTGCCACCCCCCCGCTCCAGATGTTTCTGGTGATGGTCGTGCAGTCAACTTGCATAGTAAGGAGGGGCACCCTTCTCAAGGGTACCCATGCGTCCCTGCCTCCTCGGCCCATCCATAGCGACTTTCGCTGGCCATCCACAGCGACTCTCGCTGGCCGCCCTTGCATCCTTACCGCGCATCCTTACAAGACTGGTTGACTGTATCTTTCCTTTTCCTGTGCAAGCTCCTCGCCTGCCCTCCGGCCCGCCCTCCAGCCGCCTGAGGCCCCGCCCGCCTGTGCTCTGTCTCCCCAATTAGAGCTTCGCGTAGCCCGCCTAGCTTTTAACCGGAAGAGGCTGACGAACGAACAACACGCACCCATACCCACAGGGGGGACGGAGGGGGCTATGGGTGCGTGTTGTCGGATGGGGGTCCCCGCGCGAACGGGAGTTTCTCCCGGGGTCCGACAACTCGCGCCCATACCCATAGCCAGTCCTCCTCCTTCCGACCCTCCTATGGGTATGGGTGTGTGTTGCTCGTTCGTCAGAGGCTCGCTCTCGACCCGCAGACCAAAACATGTATCTCGAGGTCCTCGGGCCCGGGGCTGCTCCCCATCGGCTGCGCTCCGTCGAGGGGCGCCTGCCTCGGAGGCTCCTGGGGGCCTGCGGCGGCTTCCTGAAAGCTTGTCGTGCCCATGGCACGGGTGGCTTTCATGCCTCTCCTCCTCCTCCTCCTCCTCCTCCTCCTTTCTGCAGAGGTGACTCTGCAGAAAGATTTGACATCAGGAGCAGGCCCTTGCACTGCTTCCCGGCTTGCTCGGCGCATCCGCGTCACCGTGCCCGCATCGCGGGCCTGCGACTCCTGGTGAGCCAGCGCGCCTCCGCGGAGCAGTGGCGGTAAGCTGAACGCAGCTTGTTGGCGAGGTCTGCTTGGCTCTCGTGGCGCGAGATCCTCGTTCCTCCGTTGGAAGGCCTGCGTGCTCGCACCCGCTTCCAGGTGGCGTGGGCAGAGGCGCTCGCGCTCGCCGGCGGACGCACGCGGCGCCGAACGACCTCCCGCCGCAGTGCTCCCGCACGCGGCACCTGGACAAGGCCAGCCGAGTGCTCCCCGACAGGAGTGGCCTCCAGAGGCCAAGTCCACTGAAAGGAACCTCTGGCACGCCCTGCTCCCTACTAGGAGCGGCGTCTCCCGTGGCCGAGTCACCTGAAAGGGTCTAGGCCGCCTAGATGGGGTCGGAGAAGAAGGGGTCGGCGGATCGCGCCGCATCGCCGATGCATCGGCGATGCGGCTCAATGCGTAGCCCGACTTCCTCCACGCCGACGACGCCGATGCATCGCCCACGTCGACGATGCATCGCAGATGCATCGCAGATGTATCGGCGATGCGGCGCGATCCCCCGACCCCATCTACCCCGACCCCATCTATGAGGCCTCTAGGGGTCTCCGGCCACCGAGCCCCCTGAAAGGAGACCTCTGGAGCGCCGTGCTCCCTAATAGGAGCGGCGTCTCCGGTGGTCAAGTCCCTCACTAGGATCTCCTGCCGCCGCACGCGGCGTTGCCAACTCTCAGCCACGCTCGCGGCGGTCGCTGGCGCCTTGTCCAGGCGGGGAGTTATCCAGAAAACCTCAGCCAGGCAGCGCTCATTAAACGCCCCTTGCTGGCGTGGCGTAAGGGACGCGGCCACCGAAACATGGGCGTGCCTGCCGCAGTGGTTTTCCGTCGCTTGCGCCTCGTCGAGAGGCGTCTGGGGCCACCCGAATCGTCCCGAGCAGCAACCTCAGGCTTGAGTTAAGGATTGCGATCAAGACGCCAGGGGGGAACCGTCACGCAGCAGAGCCCTGAGGTATGTGTTAGGTTCTGGCCGTGATCGTGGTCGTCATCATCATCTTTGAGATGGCTGGATCGTCCTCTCCAGAAGAGTGTAGCTCATGCCCTTGAAATAGGTCATCCGTGTTGGCTCTGCAGCTGTCAGTTTGATGATTCGTTTTGTTCACCTGTACTTCACTTGTCATTTTTCCTGCCCTAGTTTAATTTGAATATACGTTCTAGTGTAGTCTAGTTGTTATATGTTAGTCACTCTTCTCTCTGTGTCTCTCTTGTGCTGCTCACCCTCACACGGTATATATATGTATATATATATATATATATATATATGTCACACGTTTTCTATTGTGCGTGTCTATGTTTACACAGACATACGTACTTATATTAATACAACTGTGTGCGTACATTCACAGATACGTACACGCATGTGTTCTTTATGTATCTCTCTCTCTCTACTCTGCCTCTCTCATTATTTATCGAAGTTGATTGGTTCTCTCTCTCTCTCTCTCTTTCTCTCCCTCTCTCTATACATAGGAGGTTGGGGGATGAGATTGCAGTGCAATGGAGACTTCCATCAAGCACGAAATCGGTTTCGGATTCACGTTCGTGTCGTGAGTGCGGGCGAGGCGAAGCTGCGTGGGCGGGCGAGAAACGTCAACCCGCCGTTACGAGGGCCAAACCGAACCGAACATTGCTGTTCCCTGGGTTGGCCAGCATTGGCCTTGTGGTGTCCCGATGATGTTCCGGTGCTGTCCCGATGGTGCGCCGATGCTGTTATGATGGTATCCCTTGGTGTCCCGTGGTGTCCCGTGGTGTCCCGTGGCGCGGGTGTGTCCCGTGTTAGCAATCGGGGTCCCAAGCCCGGATAGCAAAGCGCCCGAAGGGTGTGGAAAGGCTTGGCGAAGAATTCAATGACCTAGAGAGCTTCCGAAGGACTTTCTGGGGAACTGCCCGGCACGCGTTTTGGGAAACGCTTCGAAAAGGTTTCTTGGGACACGATGCGGTTTCAAGCAGGGCGCGCCGAGGTGTCTGGACCGACGCCAGAACGATCTCCAGGGCTACCCTGCGGATCCGGTTTCTTCATCTGAAGCCTTCGTTAGCCCTCTACGAACCATCCCGGGATAACCTGCTCAGGCCGGATCAGTTTTACGATCTGCTCAGGTCGAAACAGTTTTACGACTTGCTCAGATCGGAGCAGTTGTACGACTTGTTCAGGCCGGAGCAGATTTGCGACTTCCTCAGGTCGATGAAGTTACACCCTGGTCAGGTTGGATCAGTTTCGCGACCTGCTCAGGTCGGAGCATTTTCACGACCTGCTCAGTTCGGAGCAGCTTAGCGACCTGCTCGAGTCGGAGCACAGGTCGGAGCAGCTAAAGTACGGATAGATCACGTAACACGCTTCTGGGATACGCTTGCAAGGACGCCAGAAAGTACGCCCGGGGTGCTGGCAAGCTTCGAGGATACGCTTGTCAGGACGCTGGGAAGCATGCTTCGGGAGTTTGCAAGCTTCGAAAAGCATGCTTCGAAGGAACTTCCAAGGAGCTGCGACGGACCTGCGGCATGACTTCAGGCACGCGCATTGGGAACGAGTAGGACACCGCTTCTCGGCACACGCTGCCGGCTCAAAAAATTAGTTGCGGGGATGCTTGCCCGGGAGCCTCGGAAATGAGCTGGCGCAGCCTTGCCTGCTGGCTTCTAATCCCACCAGCCCCCTGGGCGTAGGTGGTTTAAGGAGTTTCCTCTTCCACCCCTCCTTTTCCCCCATGTCGGGGAGGGATTTACCCCTCCCCTACCCCGTCCCCTGGACCTGGACAGGGGTTTCCGCGAGGTGTCGGAACGTCCAAAACGGCCTCGGCGAGGAAGCCAACATCATTGGTTTTACAATGGTTTTGGCCCCATGTTGGTTTTTGTTGGGGGGGATGCTAATTCAAGCTCCCCTCTTGTTTGATCGATCTCCTCCAGGATGGCCCCAAGAAGCGCCCAGGAGGCCCCAAGAGGTCCCAAGATGGCCCCAAGATGGCCCCAAGAGGCCCCCAGGAGGCCCCCAAAAGGACCCCAAGCGGCCCCAATAAGCCACCACGAGGCACCCAAAACGCCGAAGAGCCCCCCACGACCGCCAAGAGACCCCCAAGACGTCCCAAGACGCCCAAGAGATGCCCCAAAAGGTTCCGAGAAGCATCCAAAAGACGCCTGGCCCTTTTGCCTGCTCTCCTCTTCCTCCTCTTTCCTCCTCCTACCCCTTCTCATCCTCCTTTTCCCCATCCTCCTCCTCCTCCTCCTCCTCCTCCTCCTCCTCCTCCTCCTCCTCCTCCTCATTATATTCATCCTCCTTCATTCTCCCTCAACCATCCATCAACTTTTCTCCTTCCCCCCCTCTCT
The DNA here is from genome assembly GCA_963575745.1 of Prorocentrum cordatum. Taxonomy (NCBI): domain Eukaryota; class Dinophyceae; order Prorocentrales; family Prorocentraceae; genus Prorocentrum; species Prorocentrum cordatum. Next base: position 17,442 of record CAUYUJ010004297.1, read on the forward strand.
CCTTCACACGGTTCGGCCGTCTTCGTCTTTGCTCCTTCACTTCCATGATCACCTCTCAA
>CAUYUJ010004297.1:22500-71340 GCA_963575745.1 Prorocentrum cordatum
CTCGTGCTCGAGCTCGTCGTCGCATCTACCTCGTCGCCGCCCGCACCGTCGTCGTCCTCGAGCCGGCACCTCGTCCTCGTCGCCCTCGTCGCCGTCGTTGTCCACGACCTCGTCGTCGTCGTCGTCGTCGACGTCGTCGTCGTCGTCGTCGTCGTCCGCATCGTCGTCGCCGCCGCCCGAAGAGAGCCACTGGGGGCTCGCACGCGCGCGCGCCAGGTGGGCGCGAGCCCTCGCCCAGCACGGCCCTGGGACGAGCGCCAGGCTGGGCCCGGCGAGCCGCCGCCGCCGCCGCCGGCATCGATGATGTCGCCGCCGCCATCGACGATGTCGCCGTCTTCGACCTCGACTTCGACGTTGTCGTCCTCGTCGCCTTCCTCAACCTCGACTTCGACGTTGCTCTCGTCCGCGACCTCCACGTAGTCCTTGCGATGGAAGGGGAGGAGGTCTCGGCTGGACGAAGGGCAGGCGGGGAAAGACGAAAAAAAATGAGACCAGGAAAAAGGGCGGGCGATTAGGCATAGGGAGCCGGCCACCCGTCTTTGGAAAGAGAGGAGGGCGGGGAGAGGTGGGCGAGTGGGAGAGATATATGTAGTAGTTTTTCGGAAAAACAATATGGGGAGGCGACGAGGAAGGCGAGGAGGGGAGGAAGATGAAGAGAGTGCGCAGGACGAGGAATGTGAGGATGTGAGGCTGAGGGAGCAAAATGGAAGGGGGGAAGGGAAGGTGCAGGAGGAATCGGGGGGGCGGGGGAGATGGAAAGAGGTAGTGCACGGGAGGCGATGGACGCGGAGGAGGAGGAGGAGGAGGAGGAGGAGGAGGAGGAGGAGGAGGAGGAGGAGGAGGAGGGGCGGAAGGGGAGGGAGGGAGGGAGGGGACGGGGGATGAGGGAGGAGGCGGGGGAGGAGGAAGAGGAGGGAGGAGGAGGAGCAGGAGGAGGGGGAGGAGGAGGAGGAGGAGGAGGAGGAGGAGGAGGAGGAGGTTCCGTAGCCATTTTGGCTAATGTTTTTACGTAGGCCCCCCCTCCTGGACCCTGCCCCTCGGCGTACCTTGCGACCCCGGGTTCACGGGGCAACGCGGCGGGCGTGAGGGACGGGGGGTAGGGGGGTTTTCGGCTCGCGGAGTGACGGCAGCGGGACGCGCCCCACGCGGTGGCGTCATCGGCTCGACTCGTGCATCGCGGAGGTCACGTGCGAGCGTGCACGCACGCTTTTCTGCAGATCGGCTCATCTATCGGCTCCAGGCAGACCTGGATGCGGCTGTGCAGGACAGGAACGAGGTGCTGCAGGTCCTCGAGATGCTCGTCGGCGACTGGGCCACCTTGCAGAGGGTCCTCGCGGGCCTCCCCGCCCTGGCCGCCCTGATCGCGGGCCGCATCCCCAGCTTCGAGGACAAGGTCAGGCGCAACGTCGCCTGGCGCGCCGAGGCGGAGGGCCTCGACGCTCGGCGCTGCCCGGTGGCCGACCTCAAGCGGGCCCAGCGTGGCCCCCGTTTGAAAACGCGGCCACCTCCGGACCCGATCCTCGACACAGTCGGGTTGGCTGTTCCTTCGCCCGCGGTCCCGCCGCTCGATTTCGCGATGGTTGTCGATGCCCCCGATTTCGTGCCGAAGTTCGGTCAGCCGTTCTACCCCATCGAACTCGTCACGGAGGAGCCTGGGATGCGATGCGCCTGCGGGGCATTGGTATTCTCTTCGTGTTCAGACGTCTCAGATGGGCCTGGCCTCTCTTCATCCCGAGCTGTACGTGACGTGCGTCAAGAGTCAAAGCAGCACGCTGGCGCAGCAGGCGGTTTTCCTCCTGATGGTCATCGTGCCCCCTCCAGGGCGTCGGCGTGGTGGCCAGCTCGCCATGCTATCGAAAAGAAGTGGCTTCGCGGTGCCTGTTCGACCGCTCTGGCAGCCTATCGGCCTGCCCCCCGACCCTGGTGAAGGTCGGCTCTTCTCGCGATTTGATCCGGTAGTGGCTGGGCCGTTGCATTTCTGGAGCATTCGTTTTTCAAGCCTCGGAGTCGGGCGCTTGCGGTGGCATTTCCATTGTTTCTCGTGTCGGGGCTGCCTGGTGCAGCGGGACGCGTACTGAAAGTGGCTGCCGCCGTGATCTCGTTGTCGCGCGGCTTCGCGGGCCTGGGTCTCGCAATTTGGCCTGAACTCCAACGCGTTGCACCTGGAAGGGGGTGTCTCGTTCCGTCAACGCGCACTTCGTCGCAATCGGCATCAACGTGTCGCCGGGCTCGGTCTCGTTGTTCTTCTGGGCATCTGCGTCGCTGCCAAAAAAAGGAGGAGGAGGAGGAGGAGGAGGAGGGGGAGTAGGAGGAGGAGGAGGAGGAGGAGGAGGAGGAGGAGGGGAGGAGGCGGGGAGGAGGAGGAGGGGAGGAGGGGGGAGGAGGAGGAGGAGGAGGAGGAGGAGGGGGGGGAGGAGGAAAAGGAGGAGGAGGAGGAGGAGGAGGAGGAGGAGGAGGAGGAGGAGGAGGGGGAGAACTTTCGGGTGCGAGGTTCGAGGTTTTCCAAGGGCACCCTCGAGGGCGCGAAGTTGTTCGCGCTTCGCGCTTCGGCTCCGATTCCTCATTCTTCTATTCTCCCGTGGGGGGCGGCGCGCGAACGCGAAGCCATTCGCGCTTCGCGCCCTGGGCAGCGCGATGCGCGAAGTTGTGAGCTCTAGGGTTCGAGTATCACAGAAGGTGTCATCGGTGCTCGGCGGTTTGCCAGCCTCGGCACGCTTTCCGGCAGCTGCGCCTCGCCGAGAGCGTTTTGGGGGCGCCCGGATCGTCCCGAGCGACTGCCGGAGACCCGAGTGGTGACCCCCAAAACCAAATTCAGCGGCGCGCCAGTCGGGGAGGTGAGAAGGAGAAGGCCTTCCTAAAAAGCGGCGGGGGGACTTTTCAGACGCCCTCGCGCCTTCCGAGGAGTCTTCTGCGACTTCGCGGAAGGCTCGGACAACTTCTCGGAAAATTGGGAGGTTTCCGAGCCTTCTGAGAAGGCCCGCCCCTTCTCACTCCCCCCCCCCGCGCTCGCCGCCAAACCCTTGCCGATCAACGCTTCACTCAACTCGATGGGCAGCGGGGGTAGAACCCAGGCAGAGGGGGTTCAGCGCAGATCGACGAAGTCCGCAATTCCACGAGGCTCCTCGACGAGACCCGACCCGGCACGCCATGCCCACGGAGGCACGGCTCGATCCAGGCCCGCGTGCGGCTGCGCCCACGGTAGTGGGCTCCGCAGGCACACGACGCACGCGCACCGAGCAGCCGTCGTCGTGCCCGCTGCGGGCCGCCGCTCCCGTGCACGGGAGGGGGTGGCCGCTGCTCGGAGGAGGAAGCGGTACACATACCGCTACCCTTCGCCCGTTTTCTTTTTTTTTGTGTCCTGGGAGGCCCTCGTCGCCACCGCTGGATTCGCCTCGAACTCCCGCTCGCACAGAACGCACATGAGGAGAGGTCAGGGGAGCAGCGGTGTCCGTACCTGTTGGTTTCTCCAGTTGTGGTGTCGGGCCCCTCGAGATTCCCCCCAGCCCTACTGTAGGTTCATGCGGCGATGGCGCGCTGGCGACGCTGGCGAAGGCGTTCAGGGTTGAGTTCTGCGACACGGAAGCACCGAGGGACACGGTGACGCCAGTGGACCCGACGGAATGCAACCTTCAACGATCGTGGCCGGGATCATGTCAAGTTTGAACGATCGACGCGGCGTCAACAGCCTTTGCGCGTGCCGGCGCCGCACGGACCTACCACGAGGAACTCAACGGGTGACGCAGCGGGAGGATCTTCCGTCGCGTCGGTTCCACCTTGCGCTGCAGAGTCGGGCTCCGTGCGGTCGTCGTGATCCTTGCCGAACGTGCCGCGTGTGCTTCGCCTCCCCCGACCAGTGGGCTGCCTCGCGGGCGAGGGCACGGGCCTCGCCGCATGCAATGCTCAGACGGCACTCCGTGGAGCGATGGGGAGGAGGGGGAGGAGGAGGAGGAGGAGGAGGAGGAGGAGGAGGAGGAGGAGGAGGAGGAGGTGGAGGAGGAGGAGGAGGAGGAGGGGGGGGTAGGGTGAGATGGACGGATGCGAGGAGAGGAGATGAAAGTAGAGCAGGAAGGGAGGGAGGGGGATGGAGGAAGAGCGGGAGGAGAGAAAAAGGGTTGGAAGGACGAGGGGGAGGATGAGGAGCAGGAGAAAGAGGATGAGGCGGAGGAGGAGGTCGAGGAGGAGGAGGAGGATCGAGGGAAGCAGTTCATCATCCTGTGGACGTGAACCTCACGACCCGCTTCCGTCAGTTGGTGGCGCGTAAAAGGGGGTGACGCGAGGAAGGTGGTTGTCTATGAAGGTGGAGGGAGAGTTGTAAGAATGCGGGGGGGGCTTATCAGAAATCCTCCCAGTTTCGAGAGACCCTGACAGAAGCCTCACGGCTCTAATAATGCCAAGCTTTTCTAAAGAGATCCCGCCTCTTCTTACCGACGGCCTTGGCGCTATCCCCTTGTGCGCGCCGCCCACAAATGCTACGCAGCCTAGACGCCGCCTCATGTAGCCGTACTGGGAGGTCATGATGGTTGCGTCTGGAGCCCCAAGCGCCCGTGTATCTAGCGCCATACGCCATACAGTCAAGAAGACGCCGTGTACGTCAGAGGTGCATGGACAGGAAGCGTGGCGCCGACGCGACGGCAGTCGGGCGCTGTGAAACTATGACTCCCCTGGCGTCGCCGTTTCCATGGGCAGGTGAACTCTAACAGTTTTCTTCGTGCAAGCCTGACTCGCAATGCTGCCCCAAGGTAGACGACCCGGTAGGGCAACCGCAGCACAGGGCATAAAGGGGGACGGCCTCCAAGGACTAGGACGAGCCGGGAGCCGGAGGAAGGAGGCGGAGGAGGAGGAGGAGGCGGAGGAGGAGGAGGAGGAGGAGGAGGAGGGCGAGCGGCAGTGAACGCATCAGGCCCCGCTTCATGTCCGCCCCACGACGGAAAAGGGCGAGCGACGGGGGACGGCGTCTCAGGGGAGAGGAGGGACGGCGAGGCTCGGGCGACGGCCCCAGTGGCGAGCGGGAGGGAGAGCGGGCAGGGGGAGCGACGCAGGACGGCGGAAGTGGGGGGGACGACATCACCTGGAGTTGCGATCGGCGAGGCATCGCCGATGGATCGGTGATGGGCCCCCGATGACAAATCCCCACGCTCCTGGGCATGCGGCAGACGGCGGGAGCAGAGGCGGGACGTCGACGTGCTCGGATTCGAAGCGAGGAGGGTTCTCAGAGGAGGAGCAGGTACCCATACGTACCCCTTAGTGGGCCCGGAAACGGCAGCGCCGTTTTTTTCACCGTTTCCAGAAAAATGTCCCCTGAACGTGGAAACGGCAAAAGAACGGCGACCGGAAACGGCAACAAGAACGGCTCCAGGACTGGAGCCGGAGCCGGAACTGGTCGAAAAACGGCGACGGAACCGGTAAAGAACATGGCGTCGGAACCGGCAACAAAAACGGCCAAACGGAACCGGTAAAAAAACGGCCTTGTCGTTTCCAGTGCTAAGGGGGGGCGACACTCAGGCTTTGGCAAGCCACCTGCGCAGCACACGAGACAGCACACGACAAGGCTGACATCCATCGGGACTCCTGTGGGGGGAGTGGCCAGAAGCGACGGGGCAGGGGGAGAGGAGGCGAGGGAGAGCGGGGGAAAGCGGGGGGAGGCAGCCCTTGCGTGAAGGGGAACTGCCTGGCAGCTGCCTGCCACATGCCTGGCGGGCGTGGCCACGCTCCGCGCAGAGCTGTCGCGTTTCCGGCCGCCCCGACGGCCAGGCCGTGGACTGTTCGCTTCCGCGTGCTTGCCGGGGCGCCTTCCCCTCCTGAGTGGGGGCCGCCCGCCCCTCGGCGAGGCGACGGCACGTGGCCGCATCGCGCAGCGCCGCACGGGGCCGTGGGTTCTGAAGCTTGGCGACCCGCCCCAACAGCCATGATGGGCCTGTTTTCCACCACCACCACCAGTTGTAGGGGGGAAGGAGGAGGAGGACGAGGAGGAGGAGGATGAGGAGAAGGAGGAGGATCCCCTCCCATTCCAACTTATGGTGGTGGGGGTGGTGGTGGAAAACAGGCCCATCAAATCAGGCGATCGCAAACGTGGATCAATGGGGCGTGGATTAGCGACGGGTCCCGTTTCTTTCAGGGGAAATAGCGGATTTCCGCCGCCGAGCGATGCGGCACCAGCCGCATTTCGGGGAGGGCGCCTCCCACGATCCATGGAGTCTGCGACCGCGCGCCAAATCCATGGATCGCTAATCCATGTTTGCGCACCCCCGAAACAAGCACATCTGCCTGTGCGCAGGAGTGGTGCAGCTGTGCCTCGCTGGTGCGCGGAGCGCGCCAGGGGCGCCGCCAGAGGCGCCGCCAGAGGCGCCGCCAGGGGGCTCTGGCGCCGATCCGAGAAGTCCGCGCGGAGCTTCGAGTTTTTCATATTCATGGCATGGTCTGTTCTCCCATGTATTTCTATGTATGTAAGGGGGATGGGCAGAGGACCATGACGAGGACGAGGACGACGATGACGGCGGCGGCGACGATGACGACGACCCCCCCTCAGAAACCAGCCTCAGGCCCTCCTCCGCGGCGCGCTTCGCCAAGATTCTCGACGCGAGCCCAGCCTCTGGCTGCGAGAGCGCCCCCCCCTGAGGGCCCCGAGGGGCGCTGGTGAGCACCCACACGCCTCGAACCTTTAACATCCTCGATGCCCGAGTATTAGAGAGGACGACGGCGGCGGCGACGGCGACGACGACGACGACATTGGCGCAGCGGCAGCGAAGGCGACGACGAGGACGGCCACAACGCCGACGACGGCGATGGCGACGGCGACGGCGACGGCGACGGCGCCTGCGACGGCGCCAGCGACGGAGACCGGCGCCGCCGGCGGCGGCTGCGGGAGACGCGGACAGGCAGCCCGCTGCGGAGCGGAGCGGCCGCGCGGGGGACGCAGCCGACCCCGAGCTCGGGACCAGGAGCATCTGCCCCCCCCCTCGGCGACTGCAACGGCGGTGGTTACGCCGGGGTGTGGTTTGCGATCGGCACCGTCGGGGCCTGGGGGGCACGACACTGTCCTCGTCGGGCTTCCTCGGGGCGCGGCGGAGAGCTCCGTCGAGGTCCTCGCCCGCCCCCCAGGGTGCCTCTCAGGGTGCCGGTCGCAAACCACACCCTTGGCAAACCACACCCTCCGGAGTCGCCGACCCCCCCCCCCCAGGTTCACGGGGGGCAGCGGCAGAGGCCAGGGGGGACCGGCAGGCCCGCGGGGGGGGGGGGAAGGCCTCCGAGGTCAGGGGGGTTCGAGGTCTTGGGGTGGTGTCGTAGGCTCTCCGCGGCTTTCCGGCCTCGGGGTGCGCTCTCCGGCAGAGGCGCCTCGCCGAGGCTGCGGTCCGGCAGCCGCGCCTCGCCGAGAGCGCTCTAGGGGTTCTCAAGCGCCCCGGTCGGACGCCGGGGGCCCGAGTCATGGCCTGGAAACCAACTCAAAACGACGCGAAGATCGGGACAAAATCGGATCGGGATAACTCGAAATCTTTGAGAATCGGCGGGTTTGGAGGATGTATTGGGCGCCGCGGCCGCTCCAGAGCGTTCCGGAACGCTCTGAGAGCGCTCCCGAACTCTCTGGAGCGATTTATCCCGATCCTAGCCCTGTTTTACTCGCGGAAGGTCAGTGTCAGAGTTCGGGGGGGATGGGCTCAGAGGGGTCGTCACCGAGCCCTGATCTCACCGAGCGCGTTCCACTACTCGCAAAGTGCCTACTCGCCGATGTCCGACAAACACATGTCTGCTTTGATGTAATGTATCGTAGATCCTCCCCGGGGGATCCAGGCCATTGGCGAGTAGTCACGTTGCGAGTGGTGGGATGCGCTCGTCTATTATCGCTCACTCATCGCCGACATGGGCCTGACAGTTCACCCCGTCCAGGAGCGAGCGATTTGCTGTGGAGGGTTAGGGTGTTCTAGCCTACTCCAGTCTGAAGCGCCAGAAAGGAGTTCGACCACCAAGAAAGGATCGAAACTGGAGGGTGTTCACGTGTCGGGCCATGGGAGGCGATACTCGTTCGACAATTGGCCAACGTGTCGTTCAGACACTGTTTCAATCCTATTCTGGGTGCTCGAAATTGTTTTTGTAATGTGGTCCTTAAGTACGATGGTAACAACGTAAGTGGAGGGTTTGTCGCCGACCAATCGGCGATGTGTCACCGAGTCCAAGCCAGCGCTCCCTCCCCGAGCCTGTCTCCCCCTGTCCTCCCCCCGCAGGCTCGAGGATCGAAACTGTTTCATCTGTTCAATATTAGTTTTGCCTCCTTGTGCGTTCTCGTCCTCGCGTCTGGATCCGCCTCGAAATCCTGGTCGGGATGAAATCCTGGGCAGGTCTGGGCATCTGATGCCTCGACCCATCGAAGTTAGAGGTTTCAGATGTCCGTATGTGTGTGTGTGCGTGCGTGTGTGTGTGTGTGTGTTTGTGTGTTGCTGTTCGTTGTGTTTGCACCTCTGGGCGCTTTCTCGTGGCCGCAGCTGCACCTGCTTCGAAATGGTATCCACATACGCACCCCGAGCACAGGTCCCAGGTTCGACGTTCGACCCTCGGACCCAGACGCCCGCGCGCCGCGAAGACTACATGACGAGGGCTTTTCGGCACTGTCGGCCTCTTTTGGTGGCCTCTGCTGGCCCCCGCGCCGCGGCGCCGTGGAGACGACGGATCCGGCCATCGGCGCCGCGGCCTTCTCCGCCGCGGCGCCGCCCACGCGACGCGCTGTGCCGTCTCTGGCGGCGCTGGCGTCGCTATATTTGTTCTGTTTTTTCGGGGGGGCTTCGCCTGGCGGGCTCTTCCCAGGAGGCCTTCGGAACGCCCAGAGCAGCGCACGAGCGGCGCACGGACGCGTGGGCGCGACGCGCGACGTCTGGCGACCCCCCGGGGGACACCTTGTGGACAAAGCCACGGAGGAGGGTGCGAGGCGGCGCCTCCACGCCGAGCCCGATCGTTGGCGGGGCTGGCGTGCCGTCGTGTGGCCCTGGCCCACGGGCTCGACAGCCCACGCCGCGACCACGCGCGAAGAAGCTCTGGAGGGGGGAAAGGGGTGCGGGGTGCAAAAGGGCATGGTTCCATGGGGCGGTATGGTGATGTTATGGTTGGTCTGTCTCGCTCTGGAGCTACTGCATCAGCTTGAGATGTGCATGCGTTCGTGGTTGCAGTTGCTCTCGCAGTGCACTTCTGGCGCATCCAAGCGATGTGCCCAGGGTGCCCTGGCTTCTGGGGCCGTCTGGAGAGACGGGGCTGGGGAACCAGGCTTCTGACAGCGGAAGAAGAGGGTGGGCCACGAAGGGGAAGAGAGGGAGTCGGGAGGGACGACTGCCAGCCATCCTCCCGATCTCACCGACGTGGAGCAGACATTTTGACGATGTCCTCTGCGGCTCAGTCACAGGTTCAGTCGTTTCTTCGGGTCTGTACGGGCTTTACCAAGCCCCCGCGCGCATGCGAGAGTTTCCGACTGGCAAGACCAACCCGTATCGTTTCTCTCTTCTCTTTTTGGTTTCTTCTGCTAAGAGGACAGATGAGAAGGATTATCGCGGGTGGTAGAAAAGGAGAGATACAGAGAGAGAGAGAGAGAGAGAACAAGAGAGGGAGGGAGAGAGAGAGAGAGAAACAAAAAACGAGAAAGAGAGAGGGAGAGGGAGAGAGACAGAGAGAGAGAGAGAGGGAGAGAGATAGATAGACAGACTGACAGAGACAGTCAGACATATGGTACCAGACTGACAGACATTCAGACAAACGAGAGAGCGGTTTCTGTGGTCGCTTGGAGGGGGGGGTTGGAACCGGACCCCCCCCCTGGCCCTCCCTTCCTGGCGGCGGCGGCTGGCGGCGGCGGCGGCTGGCGGCGGCGGTGGGGACGACGATTTCCTTTTCTGAGCTGGCGCCGGCACCTGCGGCGACGGGCGGCGGCGGCGGGGAGCGTCGACGAGGACGGTGGTGGTGGTGCTAGTGGTGGTGGTGGTGGTGGTGGTGGTGGTGGGTTGTGGTGGTGGTGGTGGCGGTGGTGGTGGTTGTGGTGGTTGTGGTGTGTCGGTTTGTTGTGGTGGTGGTGGTTGTGGTGGTGGGTGGTGGTGGGTGGTGGTGGTGGTGGTGTGGTTTGGTGGTGGTGTGGTGGTGGTGGTGGTGGTGGTGGCGGTGGCGGTGGTGGGTTGTGGTGGTGGTGGTGGTGGTTTGGTAGTTTGGTGGTGGTGTGGTGGTGGTTTGTGGTGGTGGTGGTGGTGGTGGTGGGTTGGGGAAGTGGCGGTGGTTTGTGGAGGTTGTGCTAGTGATGGTGGTGGCGGTGGTGGTGGTGTGGTGGTTTGTGGTGGTGGTGGGTCGTGCTGCTAGTAGTGGTGGTGGTTGTGGCGGTGGTGGTGGTGGTGGTGGTGGTGGTGTGGCGCCGGCTTTGCTGGCCGCCGCCATCGCCGGCGCCGGCGCCAGTGGGTGGGGGGGGTTTCTGAGCCCCCCCCACCCCCCTTGGGCTGCCTCTGGTCGTCGTCACTGCGTCCCCGCCGTCGGCGCCGCTGGCGGCCGCCAGCGCTGGCGCCGGAGATTGGGCGCCGAGGAAGTCGTTTCGATCGACGGCGCCGAGTGTTGGGGGGGGGGCAACCCCCCGTTTGAAACGCGCCGCCGAATGTTCCCAGGGCGAGCGCCCGTGAAACGCGCTCTTTCTCACAGACGCACAGGAGGGAGACAAGCTAGGTGCGCTCGCGTCACCGGTGACATCTTGACCCATCCGTCCCATGCTTCCCCAATGCGCGAATCATGTCCTCATTCGCCGAAAAGGGAAAACGAAGGGCAGAGGAGAAGGGAGCGGGGAAGGTTACCGAGAAGGAGAGGAAGGGGGCAGAAGACGGGAGGCAATAGGAGAGGGAAAATGAGAGGGCAGACGAGGGAGAGGGAGAAGGTACAGTGGAGGCCCATGTCAAGAAAAACCCTGCTCGCCTCCAGGGTGCCGTGGTTTTCTTGGGTTTCGATGGTTATGCGATGGACTTCCCACACCAGGAAAAAACAATGGACGTCCTGGGGTCCCAGTGTCGAGTTTCTTATGAAAAAGGCTTCCTGCGGTCGAGCCCCTACTGTAGAGCAGAGGATGGTTGGGCAGGGGAAACAGGGGCAAAGGGAGAGGGTGGGGGAGGGAAGACAACGGAGGGGAACGGACAGGCGGGAGGATGCTCCCGGGCAGGATGCTGCTGCCCGGGCGGGGCGAGTCCTCCGACAGCGACGACGAATCCGGTCACCCCGCCCGCTGCCCCCCTCTCCCGGAGGATTTCTCCAAAGGGCTTGGCTTACTCGACCCCTCCTCATCCTCCTCCTCCTTCTCCTCCTCCTCCTCCTCCTCCTCCTCCTCCTTCTCCTCCTCCGCATCCTCATCATCATCCTCATCCTCATCCTCATCCTCCTCCTTCTCCTCCTCCTCCTCTCCTTCTCTTCCTCCTCCTCCTCCTCCTCCTCCTCCTCCTCCTCCTCCTCCTCCTTCTCCTCCTCCTCCTCCTCCTCCTCCTCCTCCTCCTCCTCCTCCTCTCCTCCTCCTCCTCCTCCTCCCTCCTCCTCCTCTCCTCCTCCTCCTCCTCCTCCTCCTCCTCCTCGTCCTACTCCTCCTCCTCCTCTGCCTCCGCCTCCGCCTCCTCCTCCTCCTCCCTCCTCCTCCTCCTCCTCCTCCTCCTCCTCCTCTCCTCCTCCTCCTCCCTCCTCCTCCTCCTCCTCCTCCTCCTCCTCCTCCTCCTCCTCCTCCGCCTCCGCCTCCGCCTCCTCCTGCTCCCCCTCCCCCGCCTCCTCCTCCCCCTGCTCGGGTCGCCTGCGGCCCCGGGGGACGCCGTGCACCCTCCCCCCCCGCGTGGCGCCCGCCCCCATGGCCGCCCCCCGGCCGCGCCCCTTTCCTGCCGCGGCCGCGCCGCTCTCTCAGGACCAGCGCTCGCACCCCGCTCCCCCGCTCGCTTCCTCTCGCCCTGGGTCTCTCCCTCCCTCTCTCGGTCTCGGTCTCCCTCCTGATTTGTTTGTTCTCTCTCTCTCTCTCTCTCTCTTTCTATTGCTCTTCCTCTCTCCTCCAGGCCTTTTTATGTATTGCCTCTCTCGCTTTTCTTCTATGCCTCTGTCTTGCCTCTCTCTTTCTTTATTTCTCTTTGTTTGTTTCTCTTTCTCTCGCTCTCTCTATCTCTCTTTCTCTCTCTCTCTTTCTTTCTCTCTCTCTCTCTCTTTCTCTCTCCTCTAAGCCTCTTCCTTGCCTCTCTCTCTCTCTCTTTCTCCCCTTCTGGTCTCGATGCCCTCCAGATTCCTCTCCTCTCGTACGTGCATGCGCGTTTTGTTGACTGTCTCTCCTCTCTGTCTGTCTCTCTGTCCCCCCCGTTTCCGTGCCCCCCTGCATTCGTGTCCATTCATACGCGTCTGCGCATGTCTTGTTTTTCCTGCCTCTCTGTCCCTCTGAAATGCCCCCCCCCCTCCTGAGCCGTTGAAATCGCCTCTTGAACCCTTCGCGGGGCGCCTTGGGCCCTTTCGGTCACCCCATCGGGGCCCTCCTGGGCCTGCTCGGAACCGTCTCGAGGCTTCGGAGGACCGTCGCTTGCAAAAGGGCAGCGGGCGCGCAACGCATCGGTCGTTGACGGATCGCGGCCTCTTGGCGGCTTCCCCAGGGGCCAGGCAGTGCCATTGTGGATGGGTTCTGCGGTTATTCGGGGCCCTTGCGGCGCCATGTCGGGCCACTTCGCACGCCCCCCATGGATCGCCCCCCCCCAGAAGAGAGACAAACGCACGCGTACAGCGGTCATGGGGGAGGAGCAGCCCTTTCCCCGAAGGTGAAGACTGGGAGTTGGAAGTGGCAGCGCCCCAAACAGTTGTTTGATTCGCGGGTCACGTCCCAGGTCCGCCCCTCGGGGGCGAAGATGGACCCCCCCCCCTCTCTCCCTCCCTCCCCTGGTTATGAATCCCCTTTCTCGTATGGCAGTTTGCAGATGGTTCTGCCCCATCGTCCATCCTGAATATGGATTCCTCCATCCCAGGGGGGCCAGTATTCCCCCTCGCCATCTGTCGAACAGATTATGCGCACGCACTCGTTGATCAAAAGTCATCAGTCCCACCAGCCCTTCAGGGCGTAGGTGGTCTAGGGAGCTTCCTCTTCCAACCCCCTTCTTCCCCTTCGGGGAGGGATATGCCCCTCCCACTACCCCCTCCCCTGGATCTAGACGGGGGGGTCCGCGGGAGCGTCCAAAACGGCTTCTGCGAGGAAGCCAAAATCATGGATTTGATTCAGATTTTGGCCCCATTTTGGCTGAGGGGGGGGGTGAGGCTAGTTAAGGAACCCCCCTCCTCTCATCGATCTTACCCAAGATGGTCCAAAGACGGCCCCCAAGGCTCCCAAGGGTGCCCCAAGAGGTGGCCAGGAGGCGCCAAGAGGCTCCAAGAGGCCCCCAGGATGCCCCCAACAGGCTCCCAAGAGACCCCCAAAAGGCCTCCCAGAGGCCCCCCAGAGGCACCCACGGCACTCCAAAACGGCCCTGGGGGGGGGCACAAGATGACCTCCAAGATGGCTCAAGATACCCCAAGATGCCCCCAAATGGTTCCCACGATGCTTTAAGATGCCCCAAGACAGCTCCAAGGCCCCGAAGAGGCCAAAATCTTTCCAGAACCTTGAAAATCAATGTGGTTGGCTGTCTCGCCTTTTCGCTGCCGATGGCCATCCGAGGCCTCAAGATGGCTCCAAGATGGCCCAATAGGGCTCCAAGAGAGGCTCAATAGAGCCCCAAGACTGCCCCAAGAGCGCTCAAGAGTGCTCCAAGAGCGCCCCAAGAGCGCCCCAAGAGGTGTCTTTTTGGTCCCCGGCGGCACCGCTAATTAATGCTCGCTTCTTGTTTGATCGATGTCCTCCGAGATGGCCCCAGGAGCGCTCCCAAGGCCTCCAAGAGCGCTTCAAGAGGGCCCCAAGAGGCGCCCAGGGGGCCCCAGGAGGCCCCAACAGGCGGCCAAGAGGTCCCCAAGAGGCTCCCAAGAGACCCCCAAGAGGCCCCAAGAAGCTTTCGGAGGCACCCTGGACGCTCTAAGAGGCGCCCGAGACCGCCAAGAGGCCCCCAAGACGTTCCAAGAGGCCTCCACTGAGGGGGCCTTCCTCTGTGTGCTGCCCACTTCCCTGGTCGAGGCAATTCCTCTGGGCATCGTTTCTGGGTGGGCTGGCGGGGTTACGCGGAGCGTCTAGAATGTTCCAGAACCCCTTGCAACAAGTGGAACGAATTGCACGCGCGCGTCGTAGCGCGCGCATGCCGGAATTCTTCAACCGTGCTCGATTGTGTAAGGATTTCAAGATCGAGCGTCCAAATATCAGATTAAGACACAGGGCTTGACAATACGGATGTTCAAAAGAAGTTTGCGCGCGCGCCCTTGCACATTCTTAGACAACCAGGCATTGTTTCTTGTTAGCAATATCAGACAATGCTACCAAATGGGCTTCGCGCGCGCTTGTCGAACGGAATCGTTCAAACGCCCTTGCGCGCGCGCGCCGTCGCGAAAAGCCTCTTTGCAAGACGTATGACGAAGTGCGCGCGCGCGCGTCGACGCGCGCGCGTGCGTGCAGGGTTTCGAACAGCGGATCTTCAGAGAGGAAGATGAACGCGCCTTCGCGCTTTTGCGAATTCTTGAGAAAACCATATTTTTTGAACATTGCCACGCAATTCTGCCAAACGGGCCTCTCGCGCCGCGTGGTGGCACGATCCGTGTCAAATGATACCATGCGGACCACTGTCGCACGTCGGCCGCGCGCGCATGCCGATGTACTTCCAAAACCTTCATCACCGACGCGAGGGCGCTGTCATCGTCGTCGGCGTGATTAGCATCGGCGCCCGCACTGGCCGCGCCGTCGTCGTCAACATCGCCACCAACACCGCTAGTATCATCATCGTGTCTACCGTTGCCGACGTTGCCACGATACCGCGCCCGCCCATGTCGCCGACCTTCAGTGAAGCGCCCGCTGGGATGTGCCCAGCGAGCAGCGCCACCGCGGCCGCGTCGGCCGCGCCAAACCAGCTGGCCGTTGCGCGCGCGTGCTTGGGTTCGCGCGACCACATAGATGCACTAGCCAACGCCAAGCATGCATCGCAATCGCCACCGCATGGGTTTTGCAAACCAAGTTGCGGGTGCGCGGGTGGGACGTTTACAAAAATATCGAATGTGTCAATTTGTTCGTAAACATCAAACGCATCCCATCGCTTGCGCCATATAGCTGGCGCAGCATAGCCAACACCATATAGCTGACACAGGTCGGGCCATATTGACATATTGTCCGGCTTTTCCTGAACAAGGGGGGGTGATTCCAAGGCTCCGGGGACCCCACAGATCCGTTGAGGAGTTGGTCCCCCCCACCCTGCCCCCTTTTATGTTTCGTTTTGTGTGGGTCCCCCTGTTTCACCGTGTGTATATTATATATCGTTATGTGTCTGTAGGTTTACCTCTTTCTCTCTCTGTCTCTCTCTCTCTCTTTCCTGTTATTGCTGTTGTTTTGTTGGTGTATATGTCTCATTATAGATGCATCGTGGTGTTATCTCTCGCTCCCTCGTTTTATAGTTTGTATCTCTCTTGCTATGTCTCTTTATCTCCCTGTTATTTGTGTATCCTTCTCTCTCATGCTTAGCTCTTGTTGTTTTTGCTTACACATATACATAGATCCCCCTCCCTCTTTCTGTGTCTATGCCTCTCTTTTTGTTCGTTTCTCTGTCGCTCTCTCTCTCCCTCTCTCTCTTCCTTTCAATGTTCTTCTTCTCTCTGTCGCATCCTCCCTCCCTATGTGTATATGTATATAGATGTGTGTGCATCCCTCTCTCGTTCTCTCTCTCTCTCTCTCTTTGTTCCCCTCTTTTTCACTGATCTTTGTGTATATACACATATATATATATATAAATATATATGTCTCTTGTGTGTGTACATTTCTTCGTTGTGGTATCGATGTCCATGTATAATTCTTCATATCTCACTATCTCTCTCTCTTCCCTTCTCGTTTGTTCATCTCTCCCGTTCTCTCTTTATGTATCTCTCCATGTATATATACAGATTTAAACATATCACGCTGTCTTTCCTCTTCCTCCTCTCACCCACTATATGTGTATGCATTACTCTATCTCTCTATAGATAGTTGTTTATCATGGTGCTGCGTTTTCCTAGACCTCTGCATGTCTGTACACACCTCGGCCACACAAGTATACATGTAACTGCACATACCCATTCATACACCGTTTCGAAACATGTGCATCTTCACGCATCCAGCAGCTCCCCCCCCATAGTTCAGAACATCAATATATCAGCATGTGCGCTTGTATACGTACATGTGCATGTACCTGTACCTGTATGTGTATATATGCATGCATGCATGCTTGCATGCATTGGTACATATGTATATATAGACGCATGCGCACAACTATACATCCAATCGTGCAAACATACACACAAACATACACACGTATTACCATTCATAATACATATGTACATACACACGCACAAACATACATGCATACATGCACACATGCAGACATACGAACGTGTATACATGTGTATATGTGAATGTGTGTAGTTTGCTGCGCGCGCCAACACACGTATGTATAATTGCGCCGACCGGCACTCTTCTTCACACATCTGCAGTTGTACCCTTGAAACGCATACGTCGGCCTTGCTCCCTTGCGATCCCGCCTTTCTCCGTCAGCCGTTCCTCTCCTTTCGCCCCCCCCCCGGCGCGGCCGGCGCACCACACTGCCGCCGAGAGACGCCGAGCCGCCCCCCCGCCCGCGGCGGCGGAGGCCCCGGCAGCCTCCCGAGCGGGTTCTACGAGACGCTGCTCGCGGCGCGCCCGGCCCCCGCCCTGCTGGGACGCTTTGGGAGCCTGGAGACGGGGGTCCATTCAGACTCAGGAGGGGAAAAAACACACAGACACAATTAATCGTCGATTCCCAGGAAAATATGCGAAAATATGGGAAGTGGGGGGGAAGACAAAAACCCAGAAAATATTGAAAAATATGGGGAATCCCAGGGCCCCTTCACAGACGGGGGTCAGCCACAGCGCTGGATTTTGCAGGATCCTGCAGGGCCAGGGTCGCGCTGACCCGGGCTTGGGTGCAGGATCCTGCAGGATCTTGCAGGTTCCTTCGCGCTGGCCAGGTTTGGGTGCAGGACCTTGCAGGAGCCGGCAGGATTCTGCAAGGCCTGACTGACCCGGGTCTGGATTGACCCGGGTCAGAAGATCCCCGAACGCTCGAGCGGGGAGGGAAACGAGGCCGTTACCGCCAGCAAAAGTGTGCGCCTGTGTGTTCGGTGCTCCGCAGCCCTTTGCCTCAAGCAAGCCCACTGGCGCAATACCGCCCTGGCTCGAGGGAAGCCACGCCGGCTCGTCCGCTCAGGGGACGGTCTCAAGAGACATGCAAACAGGGGTCAGCCAGGGCGCCGGATCTTGCAGGATCCTGCAGAGCCAGAGGAGCATCGACCAGGGCTTGGGCGCAGGATCTGGCAGGATTCTGCCAGATCCTGCATGATCTTGCAAAGCCTGGCTGGCCCGGATTTGCATTAAACCCGGGTCAGTACGTCCCCGAGAGAAGGTTCGGTCGCACAGTTGGGGACCGAGGCGATCCATATGGGTGCAGAAAGATTGGGCACGAAGACCGATTGCAGGACTCGCTGTCCGCGCCGCCGCGGGCGGTGTCCACTTGAGACAGGAGGCCGCCTGCCCCACAGCGGCCGCTGTCGGTGTTGGACAGCATCTGTTGTTGGGCATCGTGCGCACTTTTTCCGTACCCATTATGGGCGTCCAAATTTGGGGAGTTTCGTGTGATTCTTGGGTTCCGTCTTTCGAGTGCACTCGCATCGATGGGCGTCTGGTAGTCGATGGGGTCCGCCGATGTAGCGTCGATTCGCGTCGGCCAGCGTCGATCAGCGCCGATTCAGCGTCGACTAGCGTCGATTCGCGTCGCTGGAGTGGCGCGGCGCCGCGGTTTTCCTATAGGCCCAGTAGAGAATGTTTCAAGACTTTGTTTGAACACAGCGGCTTCCTGTTCCAAGATCGCATGTGTTTGTTACTCTAGTATCTTGTCGTTTGCAAGAACATGTCGAGGTGAGCCTATAGGAATCCTTGGACGGTCTGTCTCTGCCGTGCTAGAAGGAAGGAGGAGGAAGGGCAGGGAAGCAGAAAGGGTGTCGAAGGTTTTCGGGCGCGTTTGGAGCTAGTCTCGGCTCGGGAAGTTTTCCACCAGCTGCGCCTCGTCGAAGGTATTCAGGAGGCCGCCAGAGGCCCGAGTGATGACCCGCGAGCCACCGGGAGGAGGAACGGGGAGGGGGGAGGAGGTGGGAGGTCGGGTACTCGCTCCTCCCCTGTCTGCGGAGGCCCCACGGGGGTCCACAGGTCGGAGGTGCTCGCGGAAGGGCGGCGCGCCGCGTACGCGCGGGAATCTAAACACCCAATTGGATCGCAGTCGAAGGGGTCGTCCCTCTCGCTCTGCTCTTCGATGCCTTCGACTTGGTATCGCTCGGACGTGTGCACTTTTTCTCCGCGGGGATTATTAAGGAGCATCCTGGATCATCCTGCGAAATAACCACGCACGAAACCGAAAAAAACGCAGGGAATGGACGTCCGAGCGATGGCGAGTCGATGCGGCGAGAGGGGGATGGCTGGTGGCCAAACCCACCCCCTCCAAGCGAGTCTGCCTACCTAGCCACCCGCGCCGTCCCGCCGCCCAAGCACAGACACTGCCTCAGACGACGAACGTGCAAGCGGGCTCAAGCACGCAAGCGCTCTCGAGCCTCACCTTCCAGAACGTACAATCAGGCGCGTCCTCCGCCTCGTCTCCTCGTCCCGTCTTGCGGTGACACGGCCAGTGTGACGAGTAGAGACTCCCAGGAGCCACCTGCCCTGACTTGACCTCCCCCGTTCCTCGTCCCTGACCTCCTCCTTTCCTCCTCCCTCCTCCCCTCCTCCTCCTCCCCTTACCCTCCTCCTCGTCTTCTGTCTCCTCGTAGCCCTCCTCCCCTTCATCCTCCTCCTCCTCCTCCTCCTCTTCCTCCCCTCCTCCGCCTTCTCATCCGCCACCTCCGCCTCCTCCTCTTCCGCCTCCGCCTCCGCCTCTTCTTCCTCCTCTTTCTCCTCCTCCCCGTCTTCCTCCTACCCCTTCTCCTCCTCCTCCTCCTCCTCCTCCTCCTCCTCCTGTCCTGTTCACCTTTACCGCGCCGTCCTCCTGTCATCCTCCTCCACTCCTTCGCTCATCCGCCTGTCCTCCCCTTTCTCCTCCTCTTCCATCGCTGTTCCTTAACTCCTCCCTGTCGCACCCCGAGACGCGACGGGTGGGGGGGCTGGGCCATTCGCATTCCTTATATGGAATGTATGTTTTTGAAGCTTCAAATTCGCAGCGGCTTTAAGGATTGCGGATGGGCTAGTTTCGCAAGGCGGTTCTCGCTTCAGCGCCGCGCGCACGTCTTTAAACATGTTACAGTTGATTGAACAGTGGAGGGCGGCTGGTTTTCAAAATGCTGTTTTCGCTGCAGCGCCCCGTCTACGCGCAGGTGCAAGGACGGAGGGCGGCCCGTTTTCAAACTCCTCCCCTCGTCCTTCCTCCTGCGCCCCCTCGTCGTCGGAAGAGAAAACCGGATTGGAGGAGGAGGGGGATGGGGAGGAGGAGGAGGAGGAGGAGGAGGAGGAGGAGGAGGAGGAGGAGGAGGAGGACGAGGACGAGGACGAGGACGAGGGAGAGGACTGGACGAGGAGGACTCCTCTTCCTCTTCCAGTCCTCTCCCTCTCCCTCCTCCCGCCTTTCCCCCTCCCCGGCCAGGTGCTCGGGGTGCCCTCGCTGGAGAGGCGCCCGGGGCGTGATAACGAAGCCCACTGGCCCCCCATGCTTGCGCCGCCGCCGCCAGCCCCGGCAGGGAGGGATTCCAGTGCGGGCACACCCACGTGCGGCTGGTTCGTGCCGTGTGGACCAGCGGCGATCCCGCCGCCACTCTGCAACTCTGAACGCCACTGGCGACCCAGAACTGCTCGATGGTGAACGATCTGACGTTTTCGCAAGCGGCCGAGCGTTCAAGGTTGAACGGTCCCCGTGGTGTCAGGAACCGGCGCAGGGGTCGGTACGACGCTAACATGCCGTGCCCGTGCTTCTTGTTCGTGTCTGGGGCGCCTGGGATCACCGGATCTTCGTGGCCAGTTCTGGGTTCGCATCTCAATTTTACCCAGAGCGCACCACAGAAAACATCCAGGGAGTATCGGTACGTTGTGGTTCCCGCACAAACATCGGAGCGTTGGGGGGCATTCCTCCTTTTCTTTTGTTTATCATCATTCTTATTAATGCGATAATTCTTTTGAGTGTCATTCCTCTTGCTCTTCTTCTGCCTCCTTCCCTCCAAACTCTCCCTGATCCTTCTGTCATCCTCCCTCATCCTTTGCCTCAGCCTCCTCCGCCTTTTGCTCTTCATCATTCTCCGCCTCCTACGTTTTTCTTCCTTATCCTCCCCCTCGTCCTCCTCTTTTTGCCGATGCGCCCATCAAATATGACACCCGCTCGGTGAGCGAGGATCGTCCTGCCGGGATCAAAGGCAGAACCCACATGGATCGTATTGCTGGGCACTGCCCAGTGAAGAAACGTGAGCGGCCCGTCGCATGTTGCTGGGCTCCCCTCCTCGTCCTCGGCCGCTGCCTTCGTCTCCTCCTCGCCCTCTTTGTCAACACCCTCCTCTCCCTATCCTCCTCTTTGATCCCCGTATCGTCCTCCTCCTCCCCTGTCCTCCCCCGCCCTTCTTCCTCCCCTCCCCTATCCTCCTCCCCCTCCCCCTCCCCCTCCCCTCCTCGTCGTGCTCGAGACACCACCGGACAGCGTGCGTTGGCGTGCCGTCCGGTCCTCCTTTGCGTTGTGGCCGAGTCATTTTGCGCCGTGGCGGAGTCATCGCTGCTGTCTGGGGGGGCTGCGGCCCCAGGGTCGAACACGGGCGGTTTCTCGATGGGTTCGTGGCCGAGCGGGCAGCCTCGCGGCCCAGAGCACCGCGTTGAAGGAAGGGTCGTGGCCTCCTCCTCACTCCTCCTCCTCCGCCTCCTCCTCCTCCTCCTCCTCCTCCTCCTCCTCAGCTCCCTCCTCCTCCTCCTCTTCCTCCTCCTCCTCCCCCTCCTCCCTCCTCCTCCTCCTCCTCCTCTCTTCCTCCTCCTTCCTCCTCCTCCTCCCACTTCTCCTCCTCCTCCCCCTCCTCCTCCTCCTCCTCCTCAGTCCTCCTCCTCCTCCTCCTCCTCTTCCTCCTCCGCCTCCCCCTCCTCCTCCCTCCTCCTCCTCCTCCTCCTCCTCTTCCTCCTCTTCCTCCTCCTCCTCCTCCTCCTCCTCCTCCTCCGCCTCTTTGTCCTCCACCTCACCTCTCGTCCTCCCCTCCTCGGGACCCGTCACGTTTCACAAGCAGCAGTGCGGCTCTGGGACAGGGGACCCACTGGGGCCGTTCACTGTGCAGGCGGGGGCGCCGCGGTGCCTCTCAGGCCTCGCACGCGTCCGCGGATCAGCAGAGCAAGGGGGACATGGACAGGAGGGAGCACGAGTAATTAGGGAGGTGGGAGCCAGGAGGTCTGAACAGGGATCCGCATGGAGGATGAGAGGAGCAGCAGCAGCAGCAGCAGCAGCAGCAGCAGCAGCAGCAGCAGCAGCAGCAGCAGCATGCAGCATGCAGAGTTGAAATCAGCAGCAGGGGCAGCAGGGGCAGAAACGGGCGCATCCCCTCGACTTCGTCTATTCTTCTCCCTCATCCTTAGTACTCCCCCTCGCCTCCCCCTCATACTACCTCCCGCTCCCTCATACTCCCTGTTGCTCACCCCTCTTTCTACCTCCACCTCCGTCCCTCCTGCTCCCTCTCGCTTTCTAATTGCTGCTTTGCCCCTCATCGCGCCCTTCTCCCCCCTCTTCCATTCCTTTTACCTCCTGCTCCATCCCCCCTTCCACTGCCTTCCTCGCCTTTTTCGCCCATGCTCCATCCGTCGACCTCCTCTCTCTTCTCCTCCCTCCTTCCTCACTCCCTGACCCACACTCCCTTCTACTACCTGCTGCCCCTCACCTTCCATGCCGTCGTCGCTCTCGTCCCCGTGGTCCTCGTCGTCGCTGGCGTCTTCGTCCCCTTTCGCCCCCGCCTCCGTCCTCTCCACCCTCGCTCTCGTCTGCGCCCCCGCCGCCCCTCGCCCTCCCTGCCCTCGCCGCCGCCGTCGTCACCGCTGCCCCCTCCGTCGCCGGCGGCGCCTTCCCCTCCTCGCCGCCCTTCCCCGCGCCTGCGGCCCCCCCGCCCTCCCTGCCTTCGCCCCCCCTCGCCATCCCCTCGCCCTCCCTCCCCGCCGCTTCCGTCCCCGCCGCCCCCGCCGCCGCCGCCCTCCGCCCGTCGACGCCGGCCGCTCCCCGCCCTCCGCCGCTCGGCCGGGCGCCGGGCGCCGCTCCGCCACCCCGCCGCGGCGAGGCGCCCCGGCCGCGAGTGGCTGTGCGCGCCCCGGAGCGCCGTGGGCGCGGCGCCGCGGGCGGCGCCCGCGCGGCCGGCCGCGCGGGCTGCGAGGCCCCGCGGGCGGCGGGCCCCGCGGGCGGGCGGCGGCCGCGAGCGTGCGAGGGCGACGGGGAGGAGGAGGGCGAAGACGGCGACGGCGCCGGCGGCGGCGGCGGCGGTCGCGAGGACACCGGCGGCGGCGGCGGCGCGCGCAGCGGCGGCGGCGGCGGCAGCGACGGCGCCAGCGGCGCCAGCGGCTTCGACGGCGCCGGCGCCAGCGAGGACGAGCTCGGCATCGACGGAGATGGCGAGAACGAGGACGACTAGGACGAGGGCGAGGACGGCGTCGACGAGGACGGCGACGACGACGACGACGACGACGTTCACGACGACGACGACGACGACGACGACGACGACGACGACGACGACGACGACGACGGAGTCGAGGACGAGGACGAGGACGAGAGCGAGAGCGACGATGGTCTGGGGGAGGACAGCAACCAGGAAGCGATAAACCATGCAAACTCTGCCACTGGGGCTTTCAGTAGAACTCCCTAGGGGGCCGCGAGACGTGTGAGGGGCCTGCCATGGTGTGTGGATCATGGTGTGTGGAAATGGGGCGGGGGGGGGGCATGGACGCTTGCGAGGAGTGTGCCGAAACACACATGCGGAAGGCAGAGGCTGCGAGGAGAGGAGAGGAGGGCTGGGAACACGCACGTGTGCGCCTGTGTGCAGGGACTTTTTGAACACACGCTGCCCGGTGGAAGAAACCTCCGGTGCGGGATCCAGGTCATGTGGACTTTTCTTAGATATGGAAGAGGAGGGGGAAGAGGAGGGGGAGAGGGGAAAAGGAAGGGGGAACGGAGGTCAGGAGCGGAGGGAGGTGGCGAGGAGTATATGGGAGGGGAGGGGTATGTCTTGGGTGGGGTAAGAGGAGATGGAGTGGAGTAGAATCAGGGGGACGATTGGGGGGAACCGCTCTCGTGCTTTGAAAACACATACAGACATCTTTGATTCTACGAAGCATATGCGCCCGCTGCTATTGACCAAGGATGCGGAGAAGCAGGTGCAAATAGGAGAGGGAGGCTGCTGCTGCTGATGATGATGATGATGGTGATGATGATGCTGCTGCTGGTGCTGATGATGTTGATGATGATGATGATGATGATGATGATGATGATGATGATGATGATGGTGATGGTGATGGTGATGGTTATGGTTATAGTTGTGATTATGGTGATGATCAAGAGGAGTCTAAATGAGGATGAGGATGAATTCCTGGAGGATGAGAAGGAGAAGGAGAAGGACGAGTATGAGGATGAGGATGGTGGTGGTGGCGATGATGATGACGACGGCAACATCGGCGACGACGACGACGACAAGAGTCAACAACAATCCCCTTTTCAGATCTTTCGTTATGGGAGCGTCGAGGCGTCTCGAAGCCATAGTGGGAGGCTCTTTGGGCCATCTTGACGGCGTTCAAAGAGGGTCCTCTAAGAGGCTTGGGGAGGCCTCTTGGGTCATTCTAGGAGGTCTTGGCGCCTCTTGCAGGCGTCATGGAGGTCTTCGTGAGAGCCTTCCTGAGCTACCCCGTACACTGGTCGAGATGTTGTTTTCCTCTGGATTGATTGTGCCACATGGACTATTCGATGTTCCGCGGGTCGGTCCGATGCCGAGTTTGATTGGAGCGTTACGTGATGTATCGTTGCCAAATCACTTCAAGATGCCATCGCAAGCGGAGCGCACTGCAGGACCACCTTCGCATGATTGATGTGAAGTGTTCTGGCGCAAGTGGCTGTGTAACGCCAGCAAGCTTTACAGGTTTAATTGATCTGTCGTGTCGGGTTGGGCGTTCTATTTGTTAAGTCGGGCGTGCAATCACATTGCATCGATGTCCTAGGTCGTGTTTGTTGACTTATCTTTGGCAGATCCAAATCAACATGTTCGATGCTATGTATAGGCTCAGTTCTATAGCAATGTTCAAGCTCAGCGCGTTCGCTGTTGCCTTCACCATTCTAGCACAGCCATCTTTCGATGAGTCAAGGCAAAGGCTGAGGTGAACGCTGTGAATCTGCAACTTCAGATTTCACAAGCATGTTTAACGATGCTTGACGCCGAGTGCTCCAACATGTGTTATACATCTTTGGCTTACTGAGGTTGTCATCCTCGTGCTCCCCATGTTCCTCTGCTCATCGCAGTCGTCGTTGCCCTCCTTGTCGCTATCATTCCCCTCCTCCCCTACTTCTACGTCCATGCCGCCTACACCTCTTTCTACTCATCCGCATCCGGCGCCACCTGCTGCTCCAGCTCTGGCCTCTCCTATTCTTCCTCCTTCGTCTATCTTATCCCTCCTCCCTCTCCTTCATTCTCCCTTCCATGCCCTGGACCCCATGGGGAACCCTTGAACCCCATAGTCTCCTGGGAAGCGGACCCCACTGGAACTGCTGGAAACCTCCTGAGAGCCCCTTGAACCCTCCAGAACCTGATGGAACCTCCTCCCTTGTCATCCTTTCCTGCCCCATATTCCCAGAACCCCTGGAATTCTCCTCGACATCCTCCCTCCTCCTTCGTCCGAGGGAGGATCGAGGAGCGTGGAGGAGGAGCGTGGAGGAGGAGGAGCGAGGAGGCGGGGGAAGGCGGAGGAGGAGAAGCAGGAGGACGACGCCGACGTCGCCGACGGCCCTCAAGCCGACGACGACGCCGGCGGCGGCGGAGGCGAGGGTGGCGAGGGAGCCTTCGACGGCGGCGGCGGCGGCGACGACGGCGGCGACGACAACGACGACGCATCGGGCATCCCGGCCCCTCCCGTTGCGAGGCCGAGGGGCCGGGCGTCCGTGCCGCGATCGAGATCGCCCAGCACGAGAAGACCTGCCGGCTGGCCTGTCCCCAAAGTGCGGGCGGAGGGAGGCGAGCAGTGGCGAAGCGTCCTGGCTTGCCAGGAGGCCCGCCAAAGAGTGTTCTAAGGTCCTTGTCGCGGGTTGCGCGAATCGTTCTGAGAACGTTTCTGGTTGAGACTGTCTTGGTGTAACATATCGGCTTGATGCTCTCAGAACATTGTTTTTGCTATTTCCACTGTTTGTTCTAAGCATATTCCGTGGTTGGCCGATCGGGATGCCAGGACGGTTGGTCCTTGTTCAAGAGATAGCGTCGCAGTCGACGTCGTCGTCGTCGTCGTGGACCGCGGCTTCGACGGTATCGGACCAAGGCTGTTCGCTGGCGGAGTGGTTCAGTCAGAGGAGGACGAGGTACCGAGGGCTGCGAGGCTGCTGCTGGTCTTCCTGTGTATCCCCCGAAGATGGAAAATTGCACAAGCATAGACCTTGGGAGGTCTGCGCGACTTTCTCTGGCCGGCGATGGCCCCCCTGGCGCGAAGCGGGAGTGTGGTGCCATCGCCAACCCAAGAAATCCGCGCGGACTTCTGGAAGCGTATGACGATGTGCGATCGTTACTGAAGACAAGGAGGTCAGAAGAGGAACACATGCTGGTGCATCTGCCGGTCTTTCGTGGCCACGGCCGGATTCGCTCGGAGGTGCTCGTCGGAACGCACCCCAGGAACGATCCTGGGAGGAACGCTGTCTGTTTCGCTGCTTTCCGTGATCTCAGAGCCGGCCCAGGCCAGGCCCAGCACAGGCCCAGAACAGGCCCAGAACGGGCCCAGAACGGGCTCAGAACGGGCCCAGACCGGGCCCAATATTCGAGGGAGGGGAAACCACCTGGACCAGACAATTCGGGCGAAGAGAACTATGCACACGCATCGATTCTGGCCAAGCCCATCTTGGGCCCAGAATCGGTGCATATGTTTTCCTGGTCAAGGCAGGAGGGCATATGCACCGATCCTGGGCTCAGGATTGGCCTGGTCAGAACCGGTGTATGTGCATAGTTCTCTTTCCTCTAACAATTTACATTTACTAAACGGCCTCGGGCGTTTACTAAACAGCCCTGCCCTGTTTGACTCCTTCTTCGGCTGCGTTGACTAAGCGGCTTCGCGTGTCGGGGTGGTTATTATCGGGTAGGATTTTCTGCCCTCTGAATATGACCCAGAACGGGCCCAGAACGGTCCCCAAACGCGCCCAAACAAGCGGCCCCCTGGGGTCCTCTTGGCCCGAAAAGTCGAGCGACAAGCCGCGACGGGTCAGAAGGGGCACGCGGGAAACCCTGGCAGACGTGGTAATTTCGGTTCCGAACCCTCTACAGGCCCCCCAGGAGCAAGGGCTAAGGCTTACGGGACTCGGTGAAGGCCCTGAGGACACGCCCACTCCGTGTCCAGCGGCACGGTGACGGATGGATGAGGGGGGGGTGGCGGTGGATCGCAGGCGGGAGTCTCCGGGATTCCAGGGGCAGTGTGGATAATATTGGGGAGAGTCTACGCACATGGACGTCGTCGATACTCAAGAGGTCATCGGAGATGCGGTCGGTGGCGCCTCTCCTCCTCACCTGTCCTCCCTCTCCTGGCCACGGCAGGTTCTCGGGACCGACGGGGGGCCAGTCCTGCCGGTGCCTTGCCGTGGGCGCGGGCCCGTCTCTCGTGTTCGCGTCTCTTTCGGACCGCTGAGCCTCACGAAAATCGGGCCAAGGCTCGAGGGATCCAGAATCGTCCATGATATTGTGGGTAGGATTAGCTTTCTGCTGCACTTCCGAGGCCTGCGTGGCCCAGAGCCACTGGCAGAGCTGTCCGCGGCCACACGCTGGCTCCAGTGGGGAACACGTGAGCGGCGCCAAGGCACGGGGTCGACTGCGTCGACATGGGCGCGCAATTTGCCCGCGTAGGGTCGCGCGTGAGCGCCCTCGCCTCCACTGTGGCGTGCCGCGCTGGCGGCCCTCGCAAGTTAACGCGTCAGTACGCTACGCCATCTCGCGCAAGACCCGTCGTTGATCGTTGCCCACTTGCTGTCTCCAGCGGAAAACATTTGTCTCTTCTCCTGTTGCCACGGACCGCCGCGCAGGTGCTCGCTCAGTGCGTTGAAGGCATGTCACAAGGGAGAAGCATATACGGAGAGTGCCTGATCAGAAGGCGGCGGGACTTCTCAAAGGCCCTCGCGCCTTCTGAGAAGTATGTTGCGTCTGCGGGGAAGACTTGGAGTACTTCTCAGCAGGCCGGGGGACTTCAGAGCCTTCTGAGAAGGCCTTCTCCTCCCCCCCTCGCTCGCCGCCGAACGGGGGGTGCCACCTCCAGCGAGGAGGTCCTCTTGGCATCGCTCGGGCGTGTGCGTTTTTAGAGGGCCACATGCGAACCTTACCCCTACCCCCCACTCAGAAATCGTCGGGGGTAGGGGTAGGGTTCGCATGTGCCCCCTAGTTTTCCTCCGCGAGGACCATCGAAGAGCACCCAGGAGCACCTTGTGGAGAAAAAGAACACGCACGAAACCTGTAATCTCACGGGCAACTGACGCCCCAGCGGTGGCAATGCCACCATGCCTTCCGTTGTCCTCTTTCCCGTAGGCATGCTGGCACGTACGCTTATGTCGGGCGTGTCCCCCTACAGGGGGATTTTCGACGAAAAATAAAACATACCCTAAACATACCCCCACCATGTAAAAAAATATACTCAAAAAATAGTCCACTGACTTTTCTTTTTTGATTTTTGTGGCGTATTTTTTATTTTTCGTCGAAAATCCCCCTGTAGGGGGACAGGCCCGACTTAAACTTACGCGTTGGTGTTGGGCCGGCCTGTTCCGTAGCGTACGAGGCTGTTTGCCAAATTGTGTCGGTGTTTGCCCTTCGTCGTCGTCGTCGTCCCCTCCTCCGCGAGTTTTCACGCTCATGAGTCACACAGGGATGCAAAGTGTAGCCAGCTCGCACAACAAGGATGAGCAACTTTCCTGCATCCTTCCCCTCTGGCCCATCCCTGGCCGCTTTCACTGGCAGCGCCCCGCTCGAACAGTGCCGACAGTGGCCTTCCAGTGCCCTTGTATCCTCATCGTGCGTCCTTATGATGATACGGGTTGACCGTGTATCCTGGGGTTCTATCGGGCCGGACGAAAGGGGGGGATTGGGAAAGGGGGGGTTACGAAATTTGCTGCGTGCAGCTGGTTTCGGCCTCACCGAGGGGCCCATTCCTCGATACATCGCCGCCTCTGGCGGCGGGAGGCGCCGGGAAAATCAGCTATACGCGAGCTGATTCTGAAACCCCCCCTTTGCTATCCCCCCCTTTCGCCCGACCCGATTCTAACAGCTCCTTCCTTTCCCCCTCCCTCCCTTCCTGCATCCGGGCACTTCGCAGAGCCGTCGCCCGGCCTGCCCGAGGCCGCGTGCGGGACTGCCTCTGCCGCGCTGCGAAGCAGAAGGCGCTTGCCAGATGAGGGTTCTGCTCCTCCTCCTCCTCCTCCTCCTCCTCCTCCTCCTCCTCCTCGGGTCCTTCCCTTCCCCCTCCTTCCACGGCCGTTCCTCCTCTCCCCCTCCCTCCCTTCCTGCACCCGGGCACCTCGCAGAGCCGCCCCCTGGCCTTCCCCCGAGCCCGCGTGCGGACTTGCTTTTGCCGCGCTGCGAGGCAGAGGGGTGCATGCCAGATGAGGGTTCTCCTCCTTTTCCTCCTCTTCCTCCTCCTCTTTCTCCTCCTCCTCCTCCTCCTCCTCCTCCTCCTCCTCCTCCTCCTCCTCCTCCCCCTCCTCCTCTCAAGCCGTTCGGCCCTGGCCCCATTCTTCCATGGCTGTCCCAGGACCTCCACGAGGTGCTTGAGGGACTTCCGTGCTCCTGTCCTTCCAGGTTCAGGTTTTACGGTTGACTAACGCTTGGACATCATGGGGCGCCAGGCCCGCCGCTCCCCCGCTGCCGAGGGCGCGCCGTGGCGCCACGGGGGCTCCACCCGCCTCTGGAGCCGCTGCAAGGGGTGCAACGCTTGCGAGTACAACGACCGCCTCGACCCCGCCAAGCCTGTCTGCCCCAGGTGCCACAGGCCCACGAAGTTGCACCGCACTCGCTCTCGGAGCCCGAGTGTCGTCCGCTTCGGGCCCGAGGAGGTCATCGAGGTCTCCGACCAGACCAATGGCGCCGAGGGCACAGCCTCGGCAGGCGCCAAGCCACGCTCGGGCGTTTCCTCCAACGCCGAGCTTGCTGCCCACCTGCGCCAGGCCATGGCCATCGCCACCGACCCCGCCATGCAAGCGGTCCCCAACGTTCAGGTGCAGCGGCTGAGCGCCACCGAGGCCGTCGCGGAGCATGACAGCGAGGTCGAGGCCACGCGGAAGGCCGACGGCGCTTGGCGAGCGGCCACGAATCATCACAACCAGGTGGTCAGCAACGTGCTCAGGGTCCGTAAGGCGCTCGAAGCTGCTGGGAGTAAAAAGCAAGCCGCTGCGCCCGAGGCCGCTCGCACAGAGCAGGCCAAGAGGCGCGCGGCGGAGGCCCTCGCCAGGGCAGAGGGCGCCGGCCGCAGCGACCCGACGTCCCGAGATGCCCAAGGCAACGCGCCCCAGGAGCCGTTCACGGTAACATGGGTCCCCGACCTGTTCAGGCAGATCGACGAGCTCGATTTCGCCGAAGGCGAGCAGGCGGAGCTAGACGCCATCAAGAAGGGGCTGGAGGACCTCCAGCAACAGTTCGCCACCAAGGGCCCGCAGGTCACGAGCTTGATCGAGAGGGCTCGGAAGGTCCGCAGCGCGCAGGAGGCGAGGTGCGCCAAGAAGCGCAAAGGAGCCGACGGCCAGACCAACGGCGGCACGCCTGGGCAGGCCGACGAGTCAGCCACGCCGCCGCGCGGCTCGAGCGGCGCGGCTGGCGCCGAAGGCGGCTCAGCAGACGGCAGCGCGAGCGCCAGCCCCGCCGAGGCGGCGCCCTCCAAGGGCGCCGACGAGCAGCTGGCCGCGGAGGCCGCCAAGCTCTCGGCCGCGCGTTTCGCAGCCCAGGCCGCTGCCGCTGACGCCAGCCGCCCAGGAGGAGCCGCTGCAGAGCCTGCCGCCAAGGCCAGCGCCAAGGGCAAGGGCAGGCGCAATGGCCGAGCCCATTCCGAGTGACTAGGCACAGCAGGGTCACCGCCAGCTGCGGATGCGGCGAGCGCCCCTGTCGCTCACGGCGCCGCTGCAGCTACGACCAGTACATGTACATCCTCTACCCTGTTCTTTGGGAACATCACGTGTGCAGGCCAGAAGACGTTCGACTGGGTCAGAACCTCGACGGACGATTTCGTGGCCTTCGTGGAGACACACATCAGTGACAGCAGCGCTGGCAAGTGGAAGACACGATATCGAGATATCAATCGTCGGCTCTTCGCCAATCCTGCGAGGCCACCTCGGGCTGATCAGGAAGTTGGGAGACTCCACGATTCTACTAGTGAGTCCACAGTCGCTCCTGAGCATGCTAATGAGGGAGGTGGGCGGTTTCTCCCCAGAGGGCACATCCGCGCCCATCCCCTCCTTGAAGGCCTCCAGGCCAAAGGGCTCCAGTGCCTTCCCTCCAGCAGCCTCGACGGATTCCTCCCCGTGGTGATTAATTTCCAGGGGTACTCCATCGTAGCTGTTTTCTTTTACGCTTTCTGTAGCATAGGCATGAGAGGGCTCAATGTCGCCCGCTTTAGGCGTCTCGGGAGCTTCCTCAGGTCCCTCCAGCTCCCGTGGCATGTCGTCGGGGACTGGAATCTCAGCCCCGAAGCGCTCAGCAGGACTGGCTTTCTTCAGCAGGTCCAAGGGGAGATCCTTTGCGCCCCTGTGGAGTACACGTGTGACCCTGGCGGCGGGCGTAAGCCATCGCATTTGGATTTCGTTGTTCACAGCGCTGCTGCCCGCCCGTATTTGGTCGACGTCTTTGCTGTGCACGACGTACCGTGGAAGCCCCACATAGGATTGCGAATTCGGCTCGTTCAAACAGGAGATCAGCTCCTGACTAGAGTCCTCGGTCTGCCTAGGCGGCTGCCCGCCGCCAACAAGCCCCCTAGAGTTGCCACTCCAGGCTCCAAGGCCGGCCGTGCCAGAGCTGCCAGAGAGGAAACCCGGCTCAAGATCGAGGCTAATAGGCAGACTCTTTTTGAAGTCCTTATTCGAGGTTTTCAGGGCAACGACCCTGCAGAGATGTCCACCAGCGCTGGCGAAACGTCCGATAGCGACGCGCCCGAGTCACAGCCTGCGGACAGCTCTGACGAAGAAGATCCGTGGGCGCACGAGAGCAGTTTCAGCCCATATGTCCCTGTCGCTGCCCCGAACCCCGCCCGCGCTGAGTCAAAAGACCTGTCGTCAAGCTCACCGTTGCAGTGCCAGGTCCCGTCGTCCAGTCAGCACTGCTCTGCCCCGTCCGATAGAGAGCCTCGCAGCGGGCATCCTCATGTTGCCTCCTTTGCCTGTTCTGCCGCCCGCTCTGCTGGTGAGCCGCAACAACAGCGCAAGGGCGCGCCCTCTCTGCTTGTTTCTGCTTCTGATGCCTGTGACCGATGTCTCTCAGTCAGCCCAGTCCGACAGTCAAGTTTAACAGATAGGAATGTGACAGCCCAGCGCGTGACCCCCCCCCCCCCCCCCCCCCCCCCCCCCCCAGCGACCCTGACATGAGCCAGGGGGCCCAGCCTCCATGCCGAACTCGAAGCCCCGAATTCGATATCAGCCCAGAGCTCTGGAGTGCCCACAGACAACAAATCAGTGTCCTGCCGCCGCAAGCTACGCGGCCTGCACCTGCTGCTGCTGCCTCCGCAGCCTTTCGGCTCAAGCCTGACATTGCCCTCCAGCTTGGGCAACTCTACGGTTCGTGGGTCATGACTGTGGAGGCCCCCATTTGTGCACACCACCTGATCCCTTTCAGCGGAACTTCACGCGCCGAGGGACCGCAGTATCAGATTCAAGTTGTTCGAGAGATGCAGTGTCGGCGCATCTCTCCATTCGTTGACAACAGCAGCACGTGGTGGACGACACTTCACACCCTGCTGCAGGGTATCTACAGGCACAGGACTCGTGGCAACGGTCACCTCCAGCTCCTGGGGATCGAGAGGCTGCTCGAATCGCCTCCCAGCCAAGCCGCCCACGTCATCCACGACCAGGACGGGTACAGCTGGACGCAGTGGCTTGATTTCCTCGGCAGTATACAGCAGCACAGCGGTGAGCAGGTCGTTGCTGGTGCAGTCAGAGCAGCACGTCTAACACGGCGAGCACAGCAGCGAGCCCTACGGCGTGCCATTCACGACTTCCGCGACTGGGCCGTCACTGACGACGCCATCGGCATACTTCATCGTTCTACGACCGCAGCCACAACCCGCCGAGTTCACCACGAACGGCAGCACTACCATCATGCATCCCAAGGCTTTAATTGACAGTAAGGTCGACACCTGGCGACGGCTCTGGGCGCCCGAAGGAGTTACCAGCACCGGTTTGGAGGATTGTTTCCACCGCATCGCCGGGCGCATCCAGGAGTGCCCACTGCCTCCCATCACCAGCCATCAGGTGCGCCAGGCCATCAAGCGTCTCAAAGCCAACACTGCTTTGGGTGCCGACCGACTTCGACCAGCCGATCTGCAACGGCTACCAGACAACGCGCTTAGCGAGCTTGCCGAGCTGTACAACATGGCAGAGCAGTTTCAGATGTGGCCTCACCCACTCTTACACACCATCGGCGTCATAAGGGCCAAGAAGGACAACGGTGACAGGATACTCGGCATCATGACCATCACCGCCCGTCTCTGGTCCCTCATCAGGGAACTTCACGTGCAGGCCTGGACCAAGGAGTACTTCGCCCACTGGGACGCCATCGCCAAGGGCAACTCCGCCTTCCGCGAGGCGTACTAGCGCAGCCTTCACGAGGAGGTGGCCGCCAAGCTCGGCATAACGCAAGCCCACGGCCTCCTCGACGTTTCACAGTTCTACGACTCCATCCACTGGACCACCCTCATCGATGAGGCCCTCGAGCTCAATTTCCCGCCTGAGATATTAGGCTTGGAGGTTGTACAGTGCACGGCACCACGCACGCTCATGCAGAGTGGCGCCTACGCCGACGCCATTCAACCTACGCGATCAGTGGTTCAAGGGCTCCGATCGGGCACTCGTTTCGCCAAGATCATGACCTGCAAGGCCTTGCTCCACATCGCCACGTGCCATCCACAGGCACAGCATCGCATATGGGTCGACGACCTGTCGCAGCGCATGCAGGCCAGCCGACGCGCTCTGCGCGTCAACATGGTTCACGTGCTCACCGACACCTGCATGGCGCTCCAGGACTACGGCCTCAGCATCGCCAAGAAGAGCGTCATTGTGTGCACTCACATCCAGGACGCCAAGTACATCGCCAAGGCCATGCGCATGAAGGGCTACCCCATCCAGCCCCGAGCGCAGGCCGCATACCTGGGGGCCGACCTCAGCTGCGGCACCAGGCAGGCGCGCGCTACTGCTACCCAGCGACGACAGCGACACCGCAGCATGCATGCCAAGATCGTCAGAGTAGCACGCGTCACCCAGCGCTACCACGTCACATCTCGACTGGCCATCCAGGGTGGGCTTGCAGCTGCCAACTATGCCCACCAACTTTACGGCACATTCGGAACGGCCATGACTACTTGCAGACGGCGTCTGGTCGGACCACGGCTTCGAGGACGGTGTTTGACCACTCTCCTCGACCTCAAGGCTGCAGAACGGGATCCCGCACGGAGGTTGCCACGTGAAACAGTCGTCGCTTGGCTTACGGCGTGGACTTCCAACCAGCAGCTCCACCTCGCCATCGACAGCACGTGGGCCAAGATCTTGGAGCACTTCAACCGCATCCCAGCAGCGCAGCGTGTCCGACACATCCGTGGCCCACAATCCACCGCCATCCACTACCTCATGCAGATGGGATGGGACCCAGCACGACCGACCCAATGGCACATGTCCCAGGCAGCCGGCCTCAGTGGGGACTCCTGGGTGATCGACTCGACCGAGCTCTCGGGTATCCCTGACGCCGACATCCCACATCAGCTTCTACTTGACATCGACACCAGCATCAGCCACCAACTTTGGACCTGCGCCAGCAGGCGCCACGGAGGCGAGGGCTTACAGCACGGTGTTGACAACAGATCCTACCGCAAGCTGCTCGCCTACTTTGGGCGCATGCCACAGGGAGTAAGGTTGTCCAACCTGATGCTGACTATCGCGACTGGCGCCATGTGGACACGACAGCGAGTAGATCATGAGACAAAGATGCTAGACGTCGACGCCACGTGTCCCAGGTGCGGTTTGGCCAATGAAGACGACTTCCACCGCACCTGGGAATGCGAATGCAATCAGGACAATCCCATCCTACAGGGCACTAACTATTTGCTGCCCGAGGCCTACGCCCAGCGGTACATGTACGAGCGTTTCTGGACTAGGGCCTTAATGCCCTCAGCATGGACGGCGGTACCACAACCGCCAGAACATGAGCAGTGGTCTTGCCATGGTTTCGCGCAACTCTCCCCACAGTGTTTGCGAGGGCCCGCCGACACGACACTATTTGCTTTCGGAGATGCTAGTGGCGGCCAGGAGAGCAACAACCCACATCTACGTCGGGTAGGAGTCCTAGCTGTCATATACCATAGTCTAGAGGTCAACGACATGGAGATCCAAGCTGCCTTCTGGGGCCCATTGCCAGGCCCTCACCAGACTGTTGCCAGGGGAGAACTTCTCGCTCTCGTCGCGACTGTGGAGGCCACAGACCAGGATCTTGTTTTTTACCGACAATGAAGCATGCTATCGCAACTTCCATCACGGCAAAGTCCAGGAACCCACGGGCAGTGACGCTGACCTATGGTTGCGAATGCAGAAGGCGGCGGCACAACGGACAGGATCGACCACGGTCATCTGGATCCTTTCTCATGCGGAACCACAGGACATCATTCAAGGGAAGATTGCCTCGTCCTTGGCGGTGGGCAATTGTGTTGCAGACGCCCTAGCTGGAATCGCAGCCAGTGAAGCGCGGGTTTCACCAGAACGCCGCCAGCGGGTTGCGCTGGCCGAGCAAAAAGCTTCAGGTTCGTATGAGGTTGTTACGAACCGCACTCGACACTCTCGAGACCCAGAAGCGTGATTTTCAGTGTCAGAGGGAGCAACGCCCTAAGAGGCAGGTAGCGTCTAAGACCGACAGACCGCCTGCCCCTCGCCTTTGCGCGTTCTTTGGGCCCCAACTCTCTGTTGATCCCACAGGCTCTCACTGCACTAGGTGTTGTAGTTCCTCCAGCAAGGCTTCGAGGTCTCTTTGGTTCCTTACGGCATGTTTTGAGCTTCTAAATGTAGACGGCACTTATAAGGAGGCCCCTGTTGGGACGTCGGTCCATGTCGCGGGGGGGCTTGTTCACAATAACCACCGTTCTCGGTTCCACGCTGGGCTGAATTTGTGGTGTTGTGTCAAGTGTGGGGCTTATGCCCAGCAGGTTCTCGGGAAACTCGGGGAACCTTGCGATAAGCTCACCCCCTCGGGGCAGGAATACCTCAACCGTATATCCAAAGTGCTCTGGCCGAAGGCCCTCAGTCGAGCTGAGAAGGCCACCAGAGCTCGCAACACCCCAGCTGGGGTGGCGGAAGTCTAATTTCTCATATCGTTACGCGATCAGGCAGAGACTCCAGAGAGACTCCTCCTCCTCCTCCTCCTCCTCCTCCTCCCTCCTCCTCCTCCGCCCTCCTCCTCCTCCTCCTCCTCCTCCTCATCCTCCTCCTCCTCCTCCTCCTCCTCCTCCTCCTCCTCCTCCTCCTTCTCCTCCTCCTCCTCCTCCCCCTCCCCTCCCCCTGCTCCTCCTGCTCCTCTCCTCCCCCCTCCTCCTCCTCCCCCTCCTCCCCTCCTCCCCTCCTCCTCCTCCTCCTCCTCCTCCTCCTCCTCCTCCTCCCCCTCTCCTCCTCCTCCCCCTCCCCTCCTCCTCCTCCTCCTCCTCCTCCTCCTCCTCCTCCTTCCTCCTCCTCCTCCTCCTCCTCCCTCCTCCTCCTCCTCCTCCTCCATCCTCCTCCTCCTCCCCGTCCTCCTCCTCCTCCTCCTCCTCCTCCTCCCCCTCCTCCTCCACGAGCCCGCACGCCGCGCTCTTGTGGGGCCTTTGACGTCTGTCGGCGCCCTGCGTCGCCCCGAGCGGGGGATGCGGGACGTCTGCATCGGGCGCGGAGGGGGTGGCCACACCGGCGGGAGGAGCCCCTCGGACGCCCTGCGCCGGCGGCGGTGGTCACTGTAGACGGGGGTCGGCCAGGGTGCCGGATCTTGCATTGAGTCGGGCATGTCCCTCCACAGGACGAGAATGTAAAAAGAGTCAAGAATGGTCCGGGGACGATTTTATTATTATTTCTGAGCCTTCCTGAATTTCTTTCCAAAATCCGCCTGTAGGGGGACATTGGCAGACCTTACTCTTGCAGGATCCTGCAGAGCCAAGGCTGACTGACCCGGAGGAATGCGCAGGATCCCGTAGGATCGTGCGGGATTTTGCAAGCCTGATTGACCCGGGTTTGGACTGACACGGTCAGTAGATCCCCGAGCTCCTCCCAGCTCCCAGGCCGTTCGGGTGCTGCCAGAAGTGCCCCTGGCCCAAAGCGCCCCAGGATTTATAAGGAGGCCCCCTCGGCCTCCAAAGCGCCCCTCACGAGGCCCAGAGTCAAGGGAGGAAACACCACCTGGACCGGCAAGCTGGCGTTTACTAAACGGCCCTGGGCGTTTACTAGAAAGCCCTGCCCTGCTTGATTCCCTCTTTGGGTGCGCTTACTAAGCGGCTTCGCGTGTCGGGGTGATTATTGAATCGCTTCGCTCATTCCGCCGGCCCATACGGTCTCATGTCTGCCGTTTGCCCGAGGGCCTGGTGTCAATGCGGCGCTTTGGGGGTTCCTGGGGCCGCTTGGGGGACTCCTGGGGCGCTCGGGGGGGCATTTGGGGGGCCTCCTGGGGCCGCTTGGGGGACTCTTGGGGGCCTCCTGAGGGCCTCGTGGGGGCCTCTTGGGGCCTCTTAGGGGCCTCTTGGGGCCTCGTAGGGGCTTCTTAGGGCCGAGGGCGCGAAATTTTGTTTCGTGTTCCCTCTCTGGGGCCCCTTTGGGGGTGTTCTTGGGGCCCTCTTGGACCGTCTTGGAGGCTTCTTGGGCCGTCTTCGAGCCCTCTTGGGCCATCTTGGGGCCCTCTTGGGGGCCTCTTGGGCCCTCTTGGGGCGATCTTGGGGGCCTCTGGGGCCGTCTTGGGGCGTCGGGAACCGAAAAGGTGGAAGCTCCAAAATCTCTCAAAAACCTAAGGAAAAACAATGAATTTTGCCTCCGGGGGCCCTCTTGGGAGTGCTCTGGGAGGCCTCTTGGGGCGTCTGGGGGCTATCTTGGGCGTCTTGGAGCGATCTTGTGGCATGTCGGACCCCTCGTGTACCATCTTGGGGGCCTCTTGGGGGCCTCTTGGCCTTTCTTGGGGCTCTCGGGGACGTCTCGGAGCCCTGTTGGTGCGCTCATGGAGCGCTCTTGGAGCGCTCTGGGGGACTCCTCCCGGGACTCTCTCAGGACCTTGCCGGGGTACTTTTCGTCCGGGGACCCCCAGGGGCCGCCCCGCGCGCGCGAACTAGAAAATTCTTAACCAGTTACCGGAGATCTTAGCACGCCTCTGGCCCGTTGGGCCGGCGAATTATCGGAATGGATGTTCTGCCATCTACAGAGGGCCCCAGGGGCTCCAAAATTGAGCGACGAGCTGGGGACACATTGGACCAGGGGTACTTTTAGTAACCCCCGACCAGCTCCCACCCCGTGCAGCCAGGCATCGTCTGCCTGGACGACATCGTTGACGGGCAGAGGCCTGCCCGCCGCCGCCAGTCGGGGCTGCTCGCGGTCCGGCATTCACCAGCTTGCATGGGCCGAGCCCTATCTGCGATCCCAGACCATCCGATCCCGCTCGGATTCCGCGCCGATTCGGTCGCGATGCCGATCCGTTGCCGTTCTGGTCTCGCGATTCGATCCAGCTCGGGCTTGCAAGAGGAGTTGGCAGGGGAGAGATGCGTTTACCTCTGTCACTATCCGATGCAGATGGGCACATGCAGACCAGGACGCGTCAATTGTGGAGGGAGGGAGGGAGGGGAGGACGACGAGGAGGACGGATTGGATTGAGAATCGAGGCGGGTTCGAGGGGGGAGGAGGACGATCGAGTAGGAAGCTGGACGACCCAAAGGGATGTGATGGACGATCTCATCATGGGTCTTGACAGGGTTTCGTACAGAGGGATTGCCATATATGGGACGTGATGGCTGCGCTTACTTGCACGGACCGCACCCCACGCTAATCTCGAGGGAAGGGGGGGAGGAGCAGGAGCAGGTGTCCGAGTGGCAGGAGGAACGGCAGCAGGACGGCGGCAACGAGCTCGGGGGCGAGAACGAGGACGAGCAGAGGGGGGGAAGAGAGGAACGAGGCGGAGGAGGAGGAGGAGGAGGAACGAGGCGGAGGAGGAGGAGGAGGAGGAGGAGGAGGAGGAGGAGGAGGATGTGGTCCTGGTCGTCGGGGAGAGAGCGTGCAGTTTCTTGTCTGACGTTATTCATGTTGTTCGGAAACGGGGAGGCAGGGGGCGGCAGAAGGGCGAGAAGTGCGAGGAATAGGGGGCGGACTCTGCGCTGTTCGTCCATCATCAGCTCCTGTCGTTTCGTCCTGTCCTCGTCCTCTGCTCGTCCTTCTCCTCGTCCTCATCCTCCGTCGCCTCTATGTCCTTATGTTCCCCATGGCTCTCTTACCTCGCCCTCCCACCCTCCTCCCTCCTACAGTCCTCGCTCTCATGCGCCCTCCCGCGCTACTCCATCTTATGCCTGCCTCAGCATCCTATTCCTCCAGGTCGTCCACCACTGTCCCCGCCTTTGCCTTCGCCGTTACGCCTAGGTGCACTGACAGATTTCACCTCAGATGTCCCTTTGCACATCCTCCGTGCTATCCTTGTGCACATCATGATCGCCTCCGCCTCCTCATCCACTCGGGCGGGTGGTAACGGGGGGTGACACAACTGGGGGGTGAAGACCAAAAAAGGCCCCGAAGGGGCCCTTTAGGGCCCCTTGTGGAGCCAGCCGGTGCCCCAAACGGGTCCCAAGCGGCCCCATTCAGGGCCTGCTTCTTCACCTTCCAGTTGGGTCAGCCCCCATTGCCACCCACCCGATGAGGCTCCCTCTCATCACGATGTTCCTCTCACACCGCCGCCTCCGCAATCTCTACCGCGTCGCGAGCAGAGGGGAGTTGCCCCGACACGGGGCGCAGCGCAGGCCCTCGCGTGCAGCCTGCCTGCGCCCCTCGCGCTCGTGGTGCAGCATCGCTTTTGCGCGTCAGCCTGCATAGCCGACAGGGCAGAGTCAAGCCATCTGCCGGTCCAGCGACGAGATGAGCCTACAGTCAACCGACATAGTCAGGGTGGGCAACCTTCCCAAGGGTACCTTTGCATCCTTGCCTCCGCGGTCCATTCTTAGCCTCGTTCGTTGGCCGCGCCCCGTTCGAAAAATTGCGAAGTTGGCGTCCAAGGCCCTTGCATCTTTACCATGCATCCTTATGATACGGGCCGGCCGTACTCAGTGTACTCATACCTTTCGATATGCAGCCCCATTCACTGAGCAACGGAAAGCTCCTAAATCTACTCCTCATGCTCTTCCGCTTCATCCGCCTTCTCGCTTTTTGCGCCTCTTTTCGTATCTTCCGCGTCTGTTCTGATCTCGCCTCTTGTCCCTCCACACCCCTCCGTCCATCCTCATCCCTTTTGTCCGGTCTTTCTCCTAATTATCCCATTCACCTCCTTGTTCCTTCATACGGTCCCTCCTCCTCCCTCCTCCTCCCTTCTCTCTCATCCATCCTCCTCGCTCCCTTCTTCTCCTTGGTAATACATCTTCACGCGTCCCCCCACCATACCTCCTCAATCTGCCCTCCCTCCGCCCTCATCTGCAGCGTCCCTCCCTCCGCCCCTCCTCCCCATCCCTGCCGCCTCCCTCCTCGCTCCTCGCCCTCCACCTCCGCTGCCCTCTGCTCCCCGTTCGCCTCCCTCACCCCCCCCCACCCCTACTGCTGCCCCCTCATCCTCCGCCCCCCTCCCCATTCCCTCCCTCTGCCGCCTCCTCGGCCCGCTCCCTGCGGGGGTGCGATGACGGCGGGCGGCGGCGGCGACGCCGGCGGCGGCGGCTGCGGCAGCGACGACAACGGCCCGCCAGTGTGCGGCCGCTGGCGCGCTGTGGGCACAAGTTCCACGCGGCCTGCCTGGAGAGGGGAGGGGTCTGCGGCCGCACGCCTCGAGATTCCCGCCCGCGGGCCAGGGGCGCAGGGTGGGGAGGGAAGGGGGCGAGGCGGAGGGAGGAGGAGGAGGAGGAGGAGGAGGAGGAGGAGGAAGAGGAGGAGGAGAGAGGAGGAGGAGGAGGAGGAGGAGGGGGTGAGAGGAGGGACCAGGAGGCGGAGGGAGGAGGAGGAGGAGGAGGAGGGGAGGAGGAGGAGGAGAGGGAGAGAGGAGGAGGAGGCGGAGGAGGAGGAGGGGGGGGGAGGAGGAGGAGGAGGAGAGGAGGAGGAGGAGGAGGAGGAGGAGGAGGAGGAGGAGGAGGAGGAGGAGGAGGTTAGAGAGGAGGAGGAGGAGGAGGAGGGAGGGAGGAGGAGGGGAGGAGGAGGGAGGGAGGGAGAGGAGGAGGAGGAGGAGGAGGAGGAGGAGGAGGATGGGGAGGGGAAGGAGGAGGAGGGGGGGAGAGCCACGGATTGCCCAGAAACCTGTGGACAGCGTGCCAGCCTTAGGGGGCCAGCCTCGATTGCAACCTCAACTTTCCGTTCACACGCACACACACACATTTGTCTTACATATTTTCTAACATATGTTCTTACAGTCCGCATCGATCACATCTTGCCCCCTCCCACAGGGCACCACGATTTCGTCGAAAGACCCCACCCTGGCGTCGGCGCCAACGGGAGCGCTCATCGGCACGATCACTACTCGATCAACATACGCAGCACCAACTCAGCTCTGCACAAGAAATAATTCAAGCGCGTTGCAGCGTGCGCACAACAACCACCGCGACATCCGCCTCGAGTTCCCATAGTGGCAGCACCATGGAGATCCACCGCGAGTGGCTCGGAAACTACGCCACCACCCTGGAGACCAACCTCGAGCCGCACTCTCAACAGATGGCCCACAACACGCCTTACTCCACCAGTGATTGGACCAGGCTGCGAGCGCTGGAAGAAGAACAAATGGGCAGAGGCCAAGTACCGCCCCAACCTCTCTGGAGCAACGGCGTCGACGGCAAGGGCAACGACGGCAAGGGCAAAGGGAGCTTCCCTAAACCCTGCGGACGACGACGAGCCTGACAACTGCAACCAGAGAGGCAATAACAACAGAAATTCAAGGGGCTAAGGCAGAACCCGAACAAGACAAAGCGCCCCAACCAAAAAAAGACAACAACCGAGGAAGACAACGACTACGCCGCCAGCGTTGCCAACACCGTCATGCCGATGCGGAAATCCTACGCGGAGGGACGATTGGAATGATACCAAACGCTTCGAGCAGAGGCGCTCAACCGCAGCCATCACGCAGAACAGGGCTACAGGATTGCCGACTGCAGATGCAGTCACCCAGATCGCCTTCACCAATGCCATGACCCTCAACAGCATGCCCCTGGCCCAACCAGGCCAGGGAAACAGACAACACCGAGCGGACCATGGAAGACTATCACGTGCACACCAAGGCGCAGCAGAGTCAAAAAGAGACATGGGTGAACGAATTGGAGGACAACACCGGCGATCTCAACAATTTGCAGAGCGACATCAGCATTACCAGGGGCGACATCTACAGCAATGCGTGTGCCTCCGATGACGAGGCCGAGAAACCACAGAAGGACACACCACAGAGAAGAGTGCCTACAACAGTTCGTAGAAGACACAAAGACCGAGGAATCTTCTGAGGGCCAAGACGTCGTCATGCTATTCATAACCTTGCTTGAGAGCGTACAACGGACGATTGGCCTACGACATCAAGAGGAACAAGCTTGACGCCAACATCTAGATCCTCGACCTGTAGTAGCATCTGCGAGCAGCATCACATAACATACTTGAGTACGCATGACGACACCACAAGGAAGCACATTAAAAAACCACTGCGAGAACGAATTAAAGGACGAGACCGACACCGCGAAAAGCCTGACTCAGAGTCTGGCCGCACACCGCGGATTCGTGCAAAACAAGATCATTGCAGTCCTCAGCGGAATGAGGGCTACCGCACAGAATACGCCAGAACACCGCGATCACGTGGACATAGACGGATTAGAGCAAGCTCAGGTCCGCGCAGTAAAAGTTGATCGACACCGACAGCGACCGAAAAATCATAGAGCATCAATTACGACAGGCCGGAAGGCTGGTCAATGAGGGGCAATCATACTTCAACATGACCAACGAGGCCGAGCAGCGCATCGCCAACATCGAAGCACAAATTGCCGAGGCGCGGATCAAGGAACATAGCGACCACATCCACCTTAACCACACATGGGGAGATGCAGAGGACAGGCGCCTACACGCCCAGAACGAGCTACGTCCCCAGGAAATGCGCATGGCGGCGACGATTTGCAGCGCCCGTGAGGAGTGCCAGCAGATAGTCGCAACCATCGAGCGCCTCGTCCC
Source organism: Prorocentrum cordatum (assembly GCA_963575745.1). Taxonomy (NCBI): domain Eukaryota; class Dinophyceae; order Prorocentrales; family Prorocentraceae; genus Prorocentrum; species Prorocentrum cordatum. Next base: position 65,364 of record CAUYUJ010004297.1, read on the forward strand.
GCGAAGGGATGCGGATCGGGCCAACCACCCTGTGCTTCACCTTCAACGCGCTGCCCAACGTGAACTCGCATGAGCAGCAAGCGAACCACAACGCAATGCGAGCTGAAGGACAACTTCAACTCGTACGCGAGCGTGCGGAAATTGGTACGGCGGAGCACCATGAGTCATGCCAGCACGAGGTACAGATCTACGAGCAGAAGGAGTCGGACTGGAGGACCTCGAAGGAGTTGCGCGAGAGACACCGACGAGGCAACGGAGGGCTTCCATTGCGCGCAACATGATGCTGGACTAGCACAGAAGCGTTTGAGCAGCGTGCAAATAGTCGACGCGATTGAGACCCTCTCCACGCAGATACCTATACTGGCGACGAGAGGCCAAATCCTTTCCAGGCCACCTGTCGACCCTTTGCATTCGCAAAATTCGGGAGTGGAGGGGGGCCCTGCCAACCAAGTCACCGAGCGGCCGTACAGCCAGGAGCTCAGACGTGGTTGGGGTATTGGTGTCAAAACAAGCTGCAGAGGAATATCAGTTCCCCCCATCTATCCCGGCCCGGACTCCTAGAGCGGCAGGTGCAATATCGGCGGGGCAATTTGGCAGTACCGAGCGCAATAGCCCGACGCCGGATGCCTGGGGGCCGGGATCCACGCCGCCACGTCAGCAAACCAGGGAGGTCATCTCGACCGACATTCACATGCCATTGCCAAGAGCCTAAGAGAAACGACGCAACGCGACCACGGAGTAGCTCATACCAAACGCCAAAACACCAGGGGAGGTTCATCGGCTCACTTGGGAGCCGACTCTGCTCAGCCCGCACTGGGAGCAAACCGCGTCCCTCGACGAGCGTCTGACCTGACTCACGGAGACGAGCCGCTCGCGAGTCCCGAACTAGGCTGGAGGTCCTCCGTGAGGACGTGGAGCATGATGTGGCTCCGGCGGCTGGCCCAGTGCTGACGTGATGGGGGGCGGGCCTTCACAGAAGGCGGCAGTGCTTCTCAGCAGCACTCGCGCCTTCTGGGAAGTCTTCGGCTTCTTCGCGAAGAACACGGACGGCCGCTCGTGCTTCTGGACGAGGAGGAGGAGGATACTACAATAATACATCTGCGAAGAATGAGGGGGCGGAGGGGTGGTGCAAACCGGGTGTTTGGAGGAAGCAGAGGAAGGGCGGGGCCAGATGGGAGGCTCATTAGGACGAAACGCTGATGCTGCTCGCTTCCGAAATTAATACGGTCACAAGCAACCATTCTACCGGAGGAGGAGGAGGAGGAGGAGGAGGAGGAGGAGGAGGAGGAGGAGGAGGACGAGGAACACCATCAGCAGTATGATGATGAGGTCGGGGCGGAGGGGGGGGAGGAGGAGGATGAGGAGGAGGAGGAGGATGAGGAGGAGGAGAAGGAGGAGGAGGAGGAAGAGGAGGAGGTGGAGGAGGAGGAGCAGGAAAGGTGGCCAACGGACGACGATGGGAGGGAGGAGGAGCTTAGAGTCGTCACGATGCGTTCGTGGAGTGTTGTACACAGCTCCTGGACCGGATCAGAGAGATCGCTTCTCAGACGGAAACGTGTCTTCATGGCCCCAGAGCCCGAAGCGGACTTCCAGACGGTGAGTGCATTGAAATTGTCCCAGTTGTTTTTCGCACGCCGTAGGTCCTGAGCGGCGAAGGAAGAGGAGGGGGGAGGAGCAGGATGACCAGGATGTGCGAACGATTTCGCAGCACAACCTCCCGTCCCGAGTCACATCCTCACAAGTCCCTACATATTTTCCTGGCCAGTTCATTCAAGGGAGCCGCCTCCTAGAGAAACGAGCGTCCTCTGGGCCCAGGAGCCGACCGTTCAGGCGAGCGTTTTCCTGCACTTCTGACAAGGATCCGCCATCCATCGTTCTAACTATTTAAATATTCCCCTTCCATCCCGCCACCATGTGTGGGTCTTGGACAAGAGGCCTCTTGGATGCTCCTTGGGGGGGCTCATGGGATCCCTGGGAGACACGCATCGGACCTGTTGGGGGCATCTGGCGGGGACCGACCGGGAAATGTTTGGGGCGCTTGTCTGGGCTTCTTCGCGACTTGCTTTAAGTCGGGTTTGTCCCTCTACAGGAAGAATGTTCAAACATGGTCCAACAAAAATATGGGACGATGTTTTGAGTATTTTTTGCATGTTTCGAATATTGTTGAATATATTCAATTGTTCCCCAAAATCCGCCTGCAGGGGGACACGCCCGACCTAAGTCTTGACTTGCTGGTGGTTTCGACGGCCATCTAGGGTCAGTGTTCCAATTGTAAGTTGGATTTCCCTTCGCTAGGGATCTCTTGGAAATCTCTTGGGGTCTTCTCGGACCTCTGTTTGGGCCCCGCGGCCCTCCCCTCGGAGCGGTCCTGTGGGCTTTGCGGGTTGTGCTTGTGCGGGTTGTGTTTGACGCTCCCACAGCCGAAAAGGCAAGTATGCCAACAGCGTGTAACACACATGTATGTGCTTCAATGTGTTCGGCATCTTGCTGGCCTCCAGGGCTCCAAGGCGGCTCGGAAGGCAAGTTACGAAGAGTTTCCCGAAATTGGACTTTGGGGCCACCTGAGGGCATTGTCGCAAGCGTGCGTTCCGAATTCGCGCTTCCGAGGCCTCGGACCGATCTCGCGTCGAGCGCCCAGGAACGCCTGGGCATTCAGAGAAGTTGGGACCTGCCTGTGAAATCATATTGCAAAGGCCTTACAGCCAGTGCCGCCGACCCTGAAGGGGGACGACGACGACGACGACGACGACGACGCTGACGTTGGTCGGAGTCCTCAGAGATTCTGTGTGGGCTCTCATCGAAGAGCTCTCGGAGGCATCTAGGGGGCAGTTTTTGGGGCCCCCTCGGAGCATCTTGGAGGCCTCTTTGGATTATGTTGCTCCCATCGTACTTACGGACCACATCCAAGAAATAATTTCGAGCACCCGGAAAAGTGTCGAAAGAGTGTCGACACAGTGTCGGACAAGTGTCTCCCAGGCCCCGACACGGGAAAAAAATCGAGCTTCGGTATTTGTGTTGGTGTTCGATTTTCTTTGGAGCCTTTGCCATCAAATTTGCGACGCCCGACTCTGACCCTGAGCCTGGCATCACTCGGACGTGTGCATTCTTCCTCCGTCGAGGGCCATCGAGGAGCGTCCTGGATCATCTGGCGACAAAGCCCCGCGCGAAGCCGCACAAAAGCACAGGGCAGGGAATGGACGTCCGGGCGATGGCCAGCGAGGGGCCCGGGAGCGCTCGGCCCGGGCTCGGAGCCCCCGCGTGCCCCTGAAGGCTGCTGCCCCGGTTCCGAGGCCTCGGGCCCTCACCGAGGGGGTGTCCTCGAGGGCGCGAGGTGCTCTTCTCGCTCCGCGGCGCGGCTCCGATGGCTCCTCCTCCCCCTCTGTCGCCCCTGGGAGGCGACGCGGGAGCGCGGAGTCTTGTTCGCACTTCGCGCTCCGCGCAGCGCGGAGCGCGAGGTCGGGAGCCCTCGCGTACCGCCGGAGCAGTTTCAAGCACATCTATATCTTTGTATATATATAAAAATATTGTCTGAATCGGATCCGCGCCCGCTCCGTGCAGCTGCTTTGAAGATTCCGGGGCCTGCTCGCACGCTCGTGGGATCCTCGGGCCGGGGGCCATTCCAGGTGTGACCCGTCGCAGGATCTGCTGGGAGTCTTGAGCACGAGCGGGCGCGGCTGCGAGGCGGGGTGCACGCTGTTGAAACCGACCGTCACCCGTGCAGCCGCTGGAGCAGTCGAGCGGTATCGTTGAACCGCTCCCCATCCCCATCACCATCCCCTTCGAGACCCCCACCAAAGTACCTTCCAGTTGGCGATACGCCCCTCGAAACCCGAAGGGCAGCGACCTGCATCCCCCCCATCTAGGGGGGGGGGAGGGGGGCAAATCGGCCAGTGGGGCCCAGGCCACGCCGCTGGGGATAGGGATCGGTGAAACGATACTCCGGCTCCCATTTTCGACTCCTGCCCCCAACACGCAGGAGGGGGCAAAACACACAGACACAATTAATTGTCGATCCCCAAGAAAATATAAGAAAACATGGGCAGTGGGGGGGAAGACGAAAACCCCCCAAAAATGTAACATTTATATATTTGTGTGTCCTTGGGCCCCTTGAAACACGTCTCCTGAGGGCTCTGGCCCCCCCGCGCCGCCCTCTGCGGCCCAGGGTCCCGCCAGACCGACGTCGCGCGGTCTCGTTCGCTTAGAGGGCCCTTAAAAAAGAGGTCCTACAGGGCTCCTTCAGGGTCCTTTTCCCCAGCCCCCCCCTCCTCCTCCTCCTCCTCCTCCTCCTCCTTCCTCCTCCTCCTCCTCATCCTCCTCCTCCTCCTCCTCCTCCTCCTCCTCCTCCTCCCCCTCCCCCTCCCCCTCCTCCTCCTCCTCCTCCTCCCCCTTTGGGGTCACCCCCGATCACCACCCGCCCGACCTGGGGCCCGAAGAGGGCCTCCCGGAGCCGAAGCTGCAGGGGCCTCTTCCAATTCCGACCCCAGAGGGAGGAGGCAGGAGGAGGAGGACGAGAAGGAGGAGGGGAGAGGGAGGAGGAGGAGGAGGAGGACGCGGAGGAGGAGGAGGAGGAGGAGGAGGAGGAGGAGGAGGAGGAGGAGGAGGAGGAGGAGGAGGACTGGGAGGGGCAGCGGCAGCAAGCGGCAGCAGGAGCGGGAGGAGGCGGACCGGGAGAGGAGGGAGACCCGCTGGCCAGAGGCGGCGGGCGGCGAGGGCGACGGTTTGGTGGTCCCTCTCCCCCTCCCCCCCCCTGTCGAAACGGAACGCGGACCCCCCTGGAATTAAGTCGGGCCTGTCCCCGTGCAGAGGGATTTTCGACGAAAGATGAAAATACCCCAAAAATGCACCAAAAAGGCCAAAAAATATATCAAAAATAGTCCCCCGACTATTTTCGGATTATTTTTGAAACAATTTTTGGAGTATTTTCGATGTTTTGTCGAAAATGCCCCTGCAGGGGGACAGGCCCGACTCAACCCTGGAAGTTTTGGGGGCTGCCGCGCCTCCCGCCCTCGGTGCGCCCGCGCGCGCGCGCGCTCTGCGCGGTGGCGCGGGCCAAGGCAGTGTGCTTGCCAGACGTGCCTCTGGCCCGAGGTGCCCCCCAGGACTTCCGAGGAGGCTCCCACGGCCTCTGGAAGAACCCTCCGCGAGGCCCAGAGGCTCCCAGGGAGTTCCGAGGAGGCTGCCAGAAGTGCCTCGGGCCCGAGGTGCCCCCCAGGACTTCCGAGGAGGCTCCCACGGCCTCCGGAGGAGCCCTCCTCGAGGCCCAGAGGGTCCCCCAGGATGTCCGAGGAGGCACCCACGGCCTCTGGAGGAGCCCCCACGAGGCCCGGAGGGTCCACGGGGGGCTCCAGCGTCGAGCGAGCAGCTGCGGGCACCTCTGGGGGCCAGGAGCTCTATAGGAGGCATCGCTGCGCAGCGCTGCGAGGAGGGACGAGCAGCACGGCGACGAGCAGGGGAGCCGCCGGCCGAGAGAGGGAGGGGGAGAGAGAGAGAGAGAGAGAGAGAGAGAGAAAGAAAAAGAGAGAGAGAGAGAGGGAGAGAGAGAGAGAGGGAGGGAGGGAGAGAGAGAGGGAGGGAAGAGAGAGGAGGGGGGAGAGGGATGGAGGATACGAGATGTAGGGAGGGAAGAGTAGAGAGAGAGGGAGGGAGAGGGGAGAGAGAGAGAGAGAGGGAGAGAGAGAGGGCGAGAGAGAGAGGGAGAGAGAGAGAGAGGGAGGGCAGCGCGTGGCCGATGGGCGCGGAGCGGAGGAGCGCTGGACAGCCACCATGCGGGAGGCGCGAGCGCGGCTGGCCCCCGCAGGGGGGGGGGGAAGGGGGAAACGCGGGAGGTGTCCCTCCACAGGGGGAACGCTCAGAAGTAGTACAACAGTAGCCTGGGGACGATTGGTTCTACCTTTTTTTCATTACTTGTGGGGGTATGTTTGGGCTGTGTTTCCATGTTTCGTCCAAGACCCGCCTGTGGGGGCACATGCCCGATTTA
>CAUYUJ010004298.1:0-25000 GCA_963575745.1 Prorocentrum cordatum
TTCCTCCTCCTCCTCCTCCTCCTCCTCCTCTTCCTCCTCCTCCTCCTCCTTCTCCTCCTCCTTCCTCTCCTCCTTTTTTCTCCTTTTACCCAAACAAATGTCAGCATGTGTCTGGAGGTCACTGGGAGCCCCCGGAAGCGCAAGAGGAGTTTCTGTGGAGTCCGTTGGAGGCCCAGCGGTTTGTCGTGAGTGATTCGGACATTGCCCCGCGAGCCTGAACCAGCCTCCAAAGGCCCACAGTTGAGAACAACTATATTTTGAGCCACTGGATGTTTGAGTTCTCTTCATTCTTCAATTACTCCGACGGTAGGACCCCGCATGAAAATGTGTGTTCCTGTGCTCTTCGCCTTGGCGGACACCCTCCTCTCGCCCTCTGCTATGCCCTCTCTTCATCCTCCTTCTATTTATCCAATCCTCCTCCTAATTATCCTCCCTTTCTTCCTCCTCCTCCTCCTCCTCCTCCTCCTCCTCCTCCTCCCCTCCTCCTCCCCCTCCTCCTCCTCCTCCTCCTCCTCCTCCTCCTCCTCCTCCTCCTCCCTCCCTCCTCCTCCTCCTCCCCCTCCTCCTCATCCTCCCTCTCATGATATTTCTTCTCTTTCTCCACCTCCACCTCCTCCTCCTCCTCCTCCTCCTCTTCTTCCTCCTCCTCCTCCTCCTCCTCCTCCCTCCTCTCCTCCTCGTCCTCCTCCTCCTGCTCCTCTCCTCCTCCTCCTCCTCCTCCTCCTCCTCTTCCTCCTCCTCCTCCTCCTCCTCCTCCTCCTCCTCCTCCTCCTCCACCTCCTCCTCCTTCCTCCTCCTCCTCCTCCTCCTCCCTCCTCCTCCTCCTCCTCTCCTCCTCCTCCTCCTCCTCCTCCTCCTCCTCCCTCCTCCTCCTCCTCCTCCTCCTCCTCCTCCTCCTCCTCCTCCTCCTCCTCCCTCCTCCTCCTCCTCCCTCCTCCTCCTCCTCCTCCTCCTAATCCCCCTCCTACCTCTTCTCCACGTGCACCTCCCCGTCCCCCTGGCCAGGGCAAGCAAATCGATTTCCTCGGCGCCGCCGTCGCCTCGGCCAGCGCGCGCGCGTTCGCCGGCGGCTGGGCCACAAAACCTTTGGGACAACACTTCGGGCCATGCCTTTGGGGCAATCCCGCGGGCCGCCGGGGCGCGCGGGCAGGACGCCGGAGCAACTCCGTGGGCCAAGCCGCCGGGGCAACCTCGCAGGCTTCGAGGCAGGAGCGGCCGCGCTCAGGCGGAGGGCAGAACGAAGCCCAGACGCGCTGCGAGCTGCTTCGCCTCACCCCTGGAGGTCATCGCTTTCATTTGACTTCTTGAGCGCCTTCCGCAAGGACGCCGGCGGCCCGCGCTCCAGAAACTCGCGCGAGGGCGGCCGCGGGATCAGCGTGTTCCGCACGCGCGCAGCGCGGGAGAACACGACGTAGAGGTGCAGCCACCGCTGCTCGTCCGACATGCCCGTGCGGCCAGCGTTCTCGTCCCTCGCGCAGTCGACGGTGAAGCCCGCGCATGGCGTCTGGAGGTGAGGTAGGGCGCGTGCGTCAGGGCGAACCCCGAGCGGCGCGCGATGTGCGGCCCCGAGCTCTGCCACGTGAACTCCTGCTCGCTGGGCCTGAACATGAGCAAGTTCCTCGACCGCGCCTCGGCCTCGCCGTCGTCGTCGGCGTTTTCGGTGCCCTGTCGCAACAGCTCGGCGACCTCCTGGTAGATCGGAGACTCCTCGAAGCCGTCAACCTGCAGCCAAATTCCTTGCGGTAGGCAGCGGGGGCGAAAGAGCTGGCCCGGCGCGCACCCCTCGTACTCCGAGTGAAGCCCGGCAAACCCAAAAGTGACGACAGTTACAGGATTCGCATGACCCCGCTCGGATTACCAACACAAGCTGCGGGTACCATAGGGAAGGGTGTCCCCTTGAGACTACCTCACAAGTTACTCACAGACGAGGCTCCCGCTCGAGACTTCCTCCACATTCAGGCCTTAGGCGTCCAAAAGTAACGAGAAGCACATGATCACGATGACCCGTTCGGATTACCAACATGAAATGCGGGCCCCACAGCCTAGGGGGCTCCCGCTTGAGACTTCCTCGTAATTCACTCACAAACGAGGCTCCCGCTCGAGACTCCCTCCATATTCAAGCCTGAGAAGGCCAAAAGTGACGACAACTACAGGATCCCGATGACCCGCTCGGATTTCCAACATGGAACGCAAGGCCCATCGGGAGGGGGCTCCCGCCTGGGACTTCCTCGCAATTCACTCACAGACGAGGCTCCCGATTGATACTTCCTTCATGATCAGGCCTGAGGGGGCCAAAAATGACGACAAGTAAAAAATCCCGACGGCTCGCTCGGATTACCAATATGATCTGCGGGCCCCAATGGGGGAGGGCTCCCGCCTGGGACTTCCTCGCAATTCTCTCACTGACGAAACTCCCGCTCGAGACTCCATGCACTTCCCAAACTGAGGAAACCAAAAATGACGAGAGTTACAAGATCCGGGGGTTCTCGCCCGAGATTTCCTCCCAACGCACTCACATACGAGGCTCCCGCTTGATGATTCCTCCATAGTCAAGCCTAAGGAGACCAGACATGACGACAGATACGCGATCCCGATGGCCCGTTCAGATTGCCAACACGGAATGATGTCCACATAGGAGAGGGGCTCTCGCTTGAGACGTCCTCACAATTCAATCACTCCCGCTCGAAACTCCTTTCATAGTCATGCCTTAGGAAACCAAAAATGACAACAATAATAAGACCCGCTGGGATTGCCAAATTGGAATGCGGGCTCAATAGGGACGGGGCTCCCGCTTGAGGCGTCCTCACAATTCACTGAAGGGTAGCTATGAGTGAATGAGTGAGCCAATCAGGAGGAGTGAGTGATTGAGTGAGATAGGTAGTGAGTAAGTCATGGGTGAATGAGAACGATCGAGGAAATGCGAGTGACTTTCTACATGACGATGACGTGGCGGTGATGATGATAATGATAATAATAATGTGAGTGTGTGACTGTGTGAGTGAGTGGTGAGGATGAGACAGGGAGGAGAAGAGATCCTGCGCGGGGGGTTCGGAGCGCACGGGAACCCCACTTCGGATGTAGGTAAAAGCATTCCCCGCCAGACCTGACGATCCTAGGAAAGTATCCTCCCAGAGTTTCGAGGCCGATCCACCCGAGGCGACGACGATCCCCCTGGAGGCCAAAGTTCGTGTGTATTTGTTATGTATACACCTACACATAGAGATCTGCCGATATCGATGTAACTGTATATATGTGTACCTACATCCATATAACGACACATATACCTATATACATACATATGTGAATGTGTAAATGTAGTGGGTATGTTCCGATATGTGTTTGCATGCATGTGTACATGAATATAGACACATCTATACATATAACTGTATACATATGTACATATGTATGCATGCATGGATGTGTAAATGCACACACATGTATATACACACTTATCGTGTTGGGGGAGACTCAACCCTGAACAACTGTCCTCATGTGGATGGACAAAGCCATGCCCATCCCACGGTCCCACGACGTCGACGACGCGACGACTACGACGATCTCATTCTCCGATCGGCTACGCACACGCAAGAGTGACCCTAGGCAAGAGTGACCTTTGGTGCGCGGCTTCAGGTGGCCGCGGGGGGGGGGGTCCAGATCCAGGCGCGCAGGCGAATGCTGAGTGAACCCCTGCGGGCCCGCACCAAAGGTCACTCGGCGAAGGATTACTCTTACGTCTTACGCGTAGACGATTCCCTCCCCCCTCGGGCTTCCACTGTCCTGGTTCAATACCAACCCGAGTAAGTCAGGCTCTGCGGAAGCCTGCAACATCCTGCAGGATCCTGCGCGCTCCCGCGAGCCAGTGCAAACTGTCTTTGCAGGACCCAGCCAGATCAGGCCCTCTGGCTGACCCCCGGTTTCGCTGACCTCCGGTTGTGATCAGACCACAGAACACCAGAGGATGACTTAACCAAGCATGGCAACGAAGAGTGTTTTTACATACGCATATTTATTTTTACATACATCCACACAGGATGTTACCGGCTCGCTTCGCTTCGCCTTTAAAATCTTGGTCGCATGGCGCCAGCGAGGCGCGCCGCGACTGGTAGTCGCAAGCGCCGCGCTGTGTTTCGGCAATGGGCCCATGGAGCGCACAGGGCTGATAGGACCCATGGGCTCCTCGGGGTCAGATGTCTGAAGGGCTTTCCGCCGCCATTGGGGCCCAAAAGCTCGGAGCGCGAGCGTTGAAGAGGGGAACTTCGGGCAGCGGGGCTCCTGGGGATCATGAGGCTCCGGGAGCCCGCAGCCGTACTTGAGTTCAGAAGGTTCCTCGGGCTGATGATTTCATTGGGCGTGAAGGCTCGTAGGGTCCTTGGCCTCACAGAGGCCACTGGCTCTTGGGCCCCATAAAGCGGATCGGCTCGTAGAGTTTGTGAGGTTCATAGGGCTCATAAGGGTCATTGTGCTAGTTGGGCCAAGAAGGCTCATAAGGTTCAGAACGGGTCGTTGGGGTCATAAGTCTCATAGGGCTGACAGGGCTCATGGGGCTAAAAGGGCTCTTGAGGCTCTTAGGGGTCGCGCGGGACGTTGAGCCCAAGGGACTGATAAGGCTCATAGGGCTCGTAGGCCCTATGAGGCCCATAAGCGACATAGGGCCCACAGGGCCCACTGGCCCCGTAGGGCACATAGGGCTCGTCGGGCTCATTGGTCTCATAGGGCTCATAAGGCTTCTGGGGTTCATAGGACTCATAGAGCTCATAGGGCTCGCAGGGCTCATACGGTTCATAAGGATTAGATGCTTCATAGGCTCACAGGCGACATAGGGCTCATGAGGCTTACAGGGCCCATGGAGTCATACGCCTCGTTAGGCCCAGAGGGCTCATAGGGTTCGCGGGGCTCATGGGGCTCGAAGGGCGTAGAGGGTCTCATGGCTTGTAGGCCTCATAGGCTCATGGGCTCGTCCACGTGAAATAGCATAGAAACAGAGCAGGCGGAGGGGAGAGCAAGAGAGATGGGGGAGAGAGGGGAGAGGAAAAGGTAGTCATAGGATTCGTAGGTCTCGAAGGGCTGGGGAACTCGTATGGCTCGTGGGCTCTTAGGGATCGAAAGGCTCGCAGAGCTCATGGCAGAAGAGTGTCTCGGGGGGTTCTTAGAGGCACATGGGTCTCATAGGGGTGATAGGGCTCGTAGGTGTGACAGGGTTTGGAAGGGTCGTAGGGCTCATGAGCTGATCAGGATGATGGGGCTCGTAAGGGGTTAGAAGTCGTATGAGGTCCTGAGGAGCATAGGGTCGTACGGCACATTGGGCTGGTGAGCGTAAGTGTTGCAGAGGGCTCGTAGGGGTCATAGGGCAAACGAGGCTGACGGCGCTCTGAGTGCTCGTAGCGCTGACAAGGGTCAACGGGCTCGCGAGGCTCAAAGGGCTTGTGCGGTCGTTGAGCTCACAAGTGTCGTAGGGCTCAGGAGTTCATTGGGCTCGTGGGCCCTGTGAAGCTCACGGGCCTCAGAGAGCTCTGGGGAGAGGCGTCTCGGGGGCCCCTTGGAGGGCGCGTAGGGATCGTAGGCCTCATAAGGCTCATAAGGCCCGAACGGCTCACAGCGCCATCTGAACCCGTTTTGCGGCGCCTTGTGGGCAGTTTCGAGGCCGTCTTGGGCCGTCTCGGGGCCTCCTTGAAAGCCAGTTGCGCCGCTCGTACTGTGTGAGGGCGCGAGATCGCGCGCTCAGGGTTTGGAAGCGTTTTGGTGTTTGAACCGTGGCACGTGATTGATGACATCTACCACACAACCTCGCTAAAATGTATGATTGTGCCCTTTCAGGGCCTTCGTGGAGATCCGTTTGGGGCTCTTTTGGGCCGTCTGGCGGCCTTCCTGAACCGTCCCGACACCCTCTTGAATTATCGTGGCGGGATTGGGCCGTCTGGGGGCGTTCTTGGGGCACTCTTGGGCCCTCTTGAGGGCCTCCTGTGTCCTTTTTGGGGCTCGCTTGGGAACCTTTTGGAACCCTCTGGGGCCCTTCTTGGACCGTTGGAAGCCTTTGGGCCGTCTTGGGGCCATTTGGGAGGATTTGTGGGCAGTCCTGAGGCGATTGTTGGGGTCTCTTCAGCCGTTGTGGACGCCGTGGAGACCAAAGAAGCGAATCTATAGAACATGCGTGTTTTCCGAAGGTATGGAATGGCTTTTGCGTCTCGGGGGTCCCCTTGGGGGCCTCTTGAGACGTCTAAGGGGCCTCAAGAGCCGTCTTGAAGCCACCTTGGGCCTTCTTTAAACGCTCATGGGCTGTTCTGGAGCGGTCTTGGGCCGTTTCGGGGCTCCGCGGGACCGTCTGGGAAGCGATCCTGGGCCCGCTCGGGCGGCGTAGGATGGCCCAGAGGGCTTTGGACACCGAATATTCGACTTTCACGTTGGTGGGGGCGCCCAGGGCCGAATTATGAACGGGGGGGGCCCAAGTAAGAATATTCGAGAAGAAAGCGAATAGCAACAAGAATACTGAACATTATCATGAGTATACTGCTGCTGCTGCCGCTGCTGCTGCTGATGATGATGCTGATGCTGATGGTGAAGGTGATGGTGATGGTGATGAAGCACCCCCAAGGGGGAGCCGCCAGGGGGTATTGCACTCCTCCGTTCGCGCCAGAATGGCGGGAATGTCTGGAGCGGTTTGCCTGCTCATAAAAAATAATCCCCTTTTAAAGAAGTCAGATTCATAATAGCGGCTGCCGAGCCGGATGATGATAATCAGGTCAAAAAAAAATTACATGTTACCAAAACAGCATAGACATAAACTTTTGGCGCTCTGCGCGGATTTCTTGGAATCGCGCTGGACCCCCGTCCCTGGCGCGCGAAGCGCGCCAGGGGCGGCGCCGGAGGCGCCGCCGGGGGGCCTGGGCGCGGATCCAAGAAATCCGCGCGGAGCGCCAAACGTTTATGTCTATGTGGCTCTTTCTTCTTCGAAGTCATGATGTCTCAGGGCTGAACCTAAACGGTGCTTCTCGTTTTCGTTATGTTCTCGTTTCCCCTCGCTCTTGTCTCGCATCTACCTTCACCGCCAAACGAAGTCGAGACGAAAACGGCCCACGAAGTAAACAAAGACACCGGTTAGGCCAAGCCCCGTGATGCCTCACCCTCCGCCTCCTCCTCCTCCTCCTCCTCCTCCTCCTCCTCCTCCTCCTCTCCTCCTCCTCCTCCCTCCTCCTCCTCCTCCTCCTCCTCCTCCTCCTCCTCCTCCTCCTCCTCCTCCTCCTCACCCTCGCCCCCCTCCTCCTCCTCCTCCTCCTCCTCCTCCTCCCCCTCCCCCTTCGCGACCGGTTGTTACTGTGGCCCGTTGGGTGTTAGTATGGCCCGTTGGGTGTTAGTGTGGCCCGTCGCGCGGCCAGATGGGAGTTACTGTGGCCCGCGCAGGCCGCTCAATGAAAAGTAATATGTAAAGGTATCTCATGTTAGATCTCGAGAGATTCGCAACCCTTAAGGGAATGCACTCCCGCGCAGGCAAAAGTGGCCACAGTAACTCCCACCTGGAACCAACGAGGTAGTAGTGCTGTGTTAGTGGTGTGGTGGTCGCTGTGCTGTGTTAGTGGTGTGGTGTTGGTAATGTTGTGTTAGTGGTGTGGTGTTGGTAGTGGCTGGTTGTGCTGTATGCTGTGTTAGTGGTGTGGTGTTGGTAGTGGTGTGCTGTGTTAGTGGTGTGGTGTTGGTAGTGTCGTGTTAGCGGTGTGGTGTTGGTAAGTTGTTGAGTTGCTAGTAGGTAGTAGTGTTGTGGTAGTGGCAGTGGTGCTGTGGTAGTAGTGCTGTGGTAGCGGTGTTGTGGCGTTGTGGTTGTGGTATTGTGGTAGCGGTGTTGTGGTGTTGTCGTAGCGGCGTTGTGGTGTTATGGTAATGGTATTATGGTAGTAGTGCTGTAGTGTGTTAGTACTGTGGTACTGTAGTGTTGGTGTTGGGGAATACCATTCATACGGGGTACTAGTCCTAAGGAGTACTAGCCGTAGGGAGTGCTAGCCCCAGGGAGTACCAGTCCTAGGAATTACTACCCCTAGGGCGTACTCGTCCAAGGGAGTACTCGTCCTAGGGAGTACTCGCGCTACGGAGTACCAGCCCTAGGGAGTACTAGTCCTAAGGAGTGTTAGTCCGAGGGAGTGCTAGGAAGTGCCAGAAGAAGAGGCTCTTCGGAGAGCCCAGGAGGCTCTTCGGAGAGCCCAAGAAGCGCTTCGGATGCCCCACGAGGCTCTTCGGAGGCCAAACGAGGCCCTTCGGAGAGCCCAAGAGGCTCTTAGGCGGCTGCAAGAAGGTCTTCGGCGGCTCCAAGAGGCTCTTCGGAGAGCACCAGAGGCTCTTCCGAGAGGCTCTTCGGCGAAGGGGGGGGAGGAGCCTTTTTGGACCCACCCCCCTTCACCGTACTCCATAATTCGTACACTCCGGAGGACCCCTGGCCATACTAACACCCACTGGGCCGCAGTAACAACCAACGGGCCGCAGTAGCACCTTATCTCCTCCCTCTCCCCCTCCGCCCCCTCCCCGCGGCCTCGGCGCTCGCGTCGACGCCCCGGCCGTAGCCCTGCGCGTGCTGGCGCGCGCGGGGCGCCCGCACGACGTCGGGGCCGCAGCGCCCCGCCTGGCGGGCGGGGCAGGCCCCACGCCGGCCCCCGGGGGCAGGTCGGGCGAGTGGTGGGGGGAGGGCATCCCAACATCCTTGAAACTCCATCGACGACGGCGACGACGACCCTCAAGTCGGGCGCGTCCCTCTACAGGAGGAGCACTCAAGAATGGTCAACAGATCGTGCGGGGACGACTTTTTGAAACTATGTTTGAACATCCTTGAATACTTTGCGATTGCTTCTTCTGTTTGTTAAGAAATCTTTTCGCTCAAAATCCGCATGTAGGGTTATGATGCTCCAACCTGCTTTGGCCTTGATCACCAGGAAGAATTTCGGGCGCCCAAAAAGAATACCGAAGCTCCAGGATGTTACACGCGCCGTGCCCTGGGAGGCACTCGCCCGACGCTTTTTCGACACTGTTTCGACACTCTTTTGACACGTTTCCGGGTGCTCGAAATTATTTCTGGGATGTGGTCCTTAAGTGGGATGGGAACAACATAGCCCTACAGGGGGAGCTTGGACAAAAAATGAAAAATCGTCGAAAAAAAATTGGGGGGGGGGAGGGGGGAAAACGTCCCCATACGATTGTTGGACTAATTTTGACTAGTTTGAATAGGGACCGACCGTCCCGGCACCCCTACAGTCCTGCCACGGAATGTTCTCAGAACCCCAAAATGTTCTGAGAACAAAAGCAATTTCTTAGAACATAAACCCGATGCGTTAAAACAAAAAAGTGCCAGCCAGAAATGTTCTGAGAACATTTCGTGGTAACCACAAAAAGGTTGTTAGAACATTGCTTGGTAAGAATATACGCGAGCCAGGACGCTTGGCCACTGCTTGAAACAGGGGGAGCTTGGACGAAAAATAAAGATAGTCGAGAAATATGGGGGGGAGGGGGCAAAAACGCCCCCACAATATTGTTTGACTATTGTTGAATACTCCTCCTGTGGAGGGACACGCCCAGCGGAAACCTAAGATTGGCCCGAACGGAATGGGTACGGAAAGAACGGCTACAACGCCCAACAACAATTACTGCTCACTTTGAACGGGGCTCGCTGTCCGCGCCTCTGCGGACGTTGTTCATTGAAGATACAAGGCCACCTGCCCAACAGCGGCCGCTGTTGGTTTGGGGCAGCATCCGTTGTTGGGCATTGTGCCCATTTTTTCCGCGTACCCATTTCGGGCATCCAAATAAGAAGAAACTGGAAAGAGGACAAAACTGGGTACGGACATATAGGGAATCTCCGAGATCCAGCGGATCTGTGGATGCATCGGGCGCCGCGGCCTTCTCAGAGCGTGCCAGAACGCTCTGAGAGCGTTCGGGAACGCTTCGGGGCGGATTCGTCCTCGTCCTAGCCTCACCCGGCCACCATTCTTGGCGGCACACTTTCCTCCAACAGCCGGACCTAAGGCAGACCACGAAAACCTTTCAAGAACACGAAAACCCTCCGCCAGCCAAACGGAAGAGAACTCGAGGGCACCCTCCCCCAAGCACTGGAAATGGATGGCAAATTGAGGCCTTCGGGTTGGGTTGGGGTGATTTGGTGGGTGGTGAGGGATGCACGAAGCGCCCCCCACGACTCAACGAGCACGAAGAGCGTCCGGGCACCTTCCCCGAACCGACCTCCACCTTGCACCTCGGCCCGACCGTGCTCTTCGCGCTGGCGCCCGTGACCGGCCCCGCCCCGCCCCGCCCCCCTCTCTCGCTTCCCCTTCCTTCCGGAGGATCCCAAAATGGATTTTTTGGGGAGGAGGTTTTTGAAGGGGCCCTGGGACACACAAATAAATACACACAAATAAAACAAATCTCCGTATTTTCATATATTTTCTGGGTTTTTTGTCTTCCCCCCCACTTCCCATATTTTCCCATATTTTCTGGGAGATCGAAGATGAATTATGTCTGTGTGGTTTTTTTCCTCCTGAGTTTTCCAGAGAGCCCCCCAGGGGCGTCAGAACCTCGCCAAAACAGGGGGTGCGAAGCGCTTGGAGGGCCCGTCCTGGAAAACCCTCTCCCCGAAAACCCCCTTTGGGACCCTCCGGCCCCTGGCCACGTCACGCTTCGCGCCGGCGCTTTGGCCGACCGCAGAGCCGCGGCCACCCGACGCGCGGGCCCGCGCGAAGGCCAGCTGCCGCGGGGCCGAGGGCGAGGCCAGCCGCGGAGCTCGCGGCGGGCGCGGCCGGAGAGGCGCGTGCCCAGCTGTTTCCGCCGGCGGCGCGCACAGTGGTGGAAAGGGGAGGGGGAATGGCCCCCCAGAAGGAGGCCGCTTCGTAGAAAGCGCGGGCCCGACATCTACACGTATAAGATCCGTCCTTCTAAGAAGCACGTGTACTTCGAAGAAGCCTCCCCGCCTGGCCCCCTTCTGCGCGCGGCCGATTATGGTCGACCGTGTTGCCAGCGAAGATGGCGGCCCAGCGGCGCTCGATGCCCCCTGGATGCCACGAGCTCCTGGCTGGCGCGCTTCTCGCGCCAAATATTTGGCCCGCGACGGCGGCTGCCTGGGCTGGGCGCGGCGCGCGGCCGCGATCTCCGAGGCGAAGAGTGCTTCCAGGACGAGAGGGACGGCGCAGATGGCGCAGACCTCGATACGTTGCGGCCCCAACTCGGCGCGCTTGATGACAGCGGCAGCGAGAGAAGCGCCCTGGCGTCATATCGCTCTGGAGATGCTGCGACGCGCGAGTAGTCGCGCTGAGGCGACAGACTGTCCGTGGGCACTGCCAGGCAGAGGCGCGAAGCGGCTCCTTTTAAGCCGCGCTGCGCTGGTCCTGTTGTCCTTGAGGGTATTCCAGCGCATGGCTGCCGCCGCAACATCGAGGCTGCACTGGTCGTCGACCTGGGCAACGAAGGCCCCGCGCATTCTGGAGCTAAAGATGAAGTCGGGGATGGCTCGGGGAGGTGGAAGTGAAGTCGAACCGACACGATGGCATAGTCGCTCATGCGGTTGCCGCCTGGATCGGCTGCTTGGCGGTTGACGTCCATGAGGAGCTCGAGGCTGGGGATGGGGCGCACTGAAAGCTACCGAGCGCGCGGTCAATCCACGCCGCGCCGTCCGAGCGGCGGTCGCATCTGGCGGGGGCCCCGCCCTCGATCTCCAGCGCCCCTCGGAAGGGGCGCCGCCGGGCGAACCGCCAGCGCCGGTCGCGCGCCGGCAAGGGCGAGCCAGCGGGGCCAGCGAGGCGGGCGCGCACGAACACCACATCGCAGACGCCGCCACCGAAACTCTCGACCACCCGGACCCGACCAGGGATGATAGCGCGACGTCGCGCACCACATGCAAGCAGGCACAATTTCGCTCGCAGCAAAGCCGCGGGGGCGCCGCTGGCTGGCGCGGGGCATTCGTAGCCCAGGCCTCGCCGCCGCAGCCGCCACGCGGGCCCTGCGCCGCAGAGCGGGGGCCGCCGAAGGGGGCGGGGCGGTCGACCGGGAGGAAAACCGCGGAGGAGGAGAGGCCGCAGGCCGCGACGCCACCAGGCGCAATGGCGAATGCGCGCTCGACGGCGTTGATTCCGAAGAGGACGCGGTCGCGCTTGAAGATGTCGAGCTTGAAGAAGGGCCCCAAAGCGAGGCCCAGGATGGGGGGGAAAGGGGGCCGAAACCGCAGACCCTGCGAGAGGCGCGCCCGGCAGGCCGCCCTCGTTCGCCAGGTCGACCTGCAGCGCCGCGCCGTCGGACGGCGGGAGAATCGCCGCCCCGCCCTTCGACGGAGAGGCGGAGCTACTGAAGGAGGTGCACTAGCCGCTGGGGCAGGAAGACATGAGACGAACAGGGCGACGCCGCGAGCCGTGGACCTGCCGGCCCAAGCCAATGCCCCCCTAGTGCGCGCGGCCGCGCGGCAACTCGGTCTCGCGCGGGGCGCCCGGCCGAAATCGCACAGACAGGCCCCGGAGCTTTCCGCGAGAAGTGCGGGGGCCTGGGCCTCCTATGGCTGCAGGCGGGGACTGCGAGGATCGCGCGCCGCGCCACTGCGCGCCGTCGTCCTCGGCGAGGAAGGACTGGGCCGCGCCGCGGCCCAGTCGTCGCGGACGCCGAGCTTCGCGGCCAACTCGCGGTTCCACTCGGGCTCGGCAGGGGGCCCCCATGGCGCGCACCATGGCCAGCCTGACCAACGGGCCCCCCCGCTGGAACTCCCGGCCTCTTGGCTGGGGCGCGAAGGAAAATAACTCGCATGCGTCGACGGGCTGCAAGTCTGGATCGCCCTTCCGGCCTGCTTGGATCCCCGATCGGGTTCGCTAGGAAATGCCCAGGGCCGCGGGCCGACTCCAGGCGCCGCCAACATGCCGAGAAGACGCTGAGCAAGCGCTGAGGAGCGCGGAGCCACCAGCTCTGGAGACCCGCGAGAAAGCGCACCGCGAATCTGCACGAAGTGGGTCACCGACGAGCGAGAGCATCTCGTCGGCAAGGCCAGCCCTCGCGCCCCCATCCTGGAGGGCGCGAAAAACCGACTGCGGGGCAACAGGCTCCTCGGAGCCGCCCGAGAAGAAGGCGATGTCGGGCGGCCGATCCCATATGCTGCTTGCTCGATGAGGTCGAGAACAATGGCCTGCGCCTCCGCTGTCGCGACTGCTTATGAATGACAGCGGCGGCCTTGGCAGCAGCGCTCGGGGCTTGCTCTGAGCGCGAAAAACCGAGTGCTGGGCTCGACCAGCTCCTGAACGGTAGCGCCCAGGCGCTGGGAAATCGTTGCCTCCGCCATGCCGTCGCGGGCAGGGCCCGTGACCGCGTCGACGGTGGAACTGAGCATCAGGAAGAGATCGTCAGCGATGCTCTGGTACGCTGCTGCGTTGCCACCAGGCGCACTGCTACAAGCTACAAGCGGCGCTAAGCTGGCTGGCCCCCCCCGCGATCTGGAACTGCAGCGCCTGCGCTGCTGCTGGCTGGTGGCGCCTCTGAGAGGGCACGGGGGGCGTGGCAGACATCCGCGCTGGGTCGAAACCCGCATTGATAAAGCTGACACCGCTGCGCTGGATGGCACGGGAGCTGCGGAACCTTCAGGGGCGCCCTCCTAGGGGGCAGCTCGGGCAGAATCGCCCGACGCTGCAGCGCCCGAGGGCCCATCGGCACGGGCTGGGCTCGCAGAGCAGCAGGTCGCCCAGGATCGGCAGTTTGAAGCGCATCTTCGGGATATTCACGACGGGGGCGACCTGCATCGTCTCGATGTTTGCGACGGGGGCGACCTGCAGGACCTGGGCGTTGGCGTCGGGCAGGCTGAGCACTGCGCGAATGATCGCGGCGCGCTTCACGTGCCGCTCCTTCAGATTACGGGGTGTCGCTGTCCATGGCTGCGCCCGCGTCGAATGGCTTTGATCGACCACGGCCCACGGCCACCAGGAGCAACCCTCGGGAGAGCAGGCGGAGGCGCACCCCCGCGCGCTGCCTGGCGCGAGATGGGCCGCGGGAAACCCCACGGCAACTCCACCGACGCGCGGGGAGAAGTGGTGACGCGGATCGGCGGCGACGATAAAAAGGCGAACGGGCCATGGTCGGGCATTTCACGCATTCGCTGGAGAGCCTCGCCGAAGACACTGATCATCGGAACCCCTGGATACATGTGTTGCTCCCCCAGGGCTGGTCGCACCGATTTTGACCTCAACAAGTTCACCCGTACATCCTGGGACACCTCCGCGGGCGCCACGAAGACGACCGCGATGAGCCAAAACACCGCCGCGAACGCCACAACGACCGCGAGGAGCCCGAGGAACATCGAGAACAGCACGGGGGGACGCCCTGCCACGGCTTTGATGTGCCCACGTGTGCCCTGCTAGGTGTCGGAGCCGGATTCGCCCCGACCGCCGCCTCTGACATGGAAGAGGCCCCCGAAGGCTCGGGCGAACCCGACGGGGCGAGCGCCGGCAAAACTGCTCGGGGGGGGGGGGGGGGGCGCGCCACGGACCGGCGCTGCATATCCGCCCAGAAGGCAGGGCCGCGAGGCCAGTTCTCGAGCCACAAGGGCTGCGGAGGAGAAGCAGCAGCAGCAGCAGCAGCAGCAGCAGCAGCAGCAGCAGCAGCAGGAGGGGATCGAACTTCGAGGATGTCTGGGAACGTCCTGCGGCCCCTCTGCGAGGCGGGGATTTATCCATATCCACCGCCTGGGAGCCGACGTCCTGGTGCCCCAGTGGGGCGGTAGATATGGACAAATGTTGGCCCCCAGGGGCCCGCCTGCCGCGGTCCCCGAAGATTGATCCTCCAGGCGGTGGCCATGTATAAATTCCCGCCTCGGACCCTCCGTGAGTGGGGGGCAACGTGGAGGGGAAGACCGGCCCAGGGGTCGGGGACGCGCGAACGTGGATCAGCGATCCATGGATTCGGCGCGCGGTCGCCTGATCCATGGATCGGGAGAGGGGCCCTCCCCAAAAAACGCGGCCGGCGCTGCCTCGCTCGGCGGCGGAGATGCGCGACTCCCCATGGAAACGGGACGCGCCAATCCACGCCCCCTTGCTCCACGTTTGCGACGGCCCGCAAGCCTCCTCCTCCTCCTCCTCCTCCTCCTCCTCCTCCTCCTCCTCCTCCTCCTCCTCCTCAACCTCCTCTCCTCCTCCTCCTCCTCCTCCTCCTCCTCCTCCTCCTCCTCCTCCTCCTCCTCCTCCGCCTCAGGGGGGGAAGCGTCGTGCTCGACTCGGCGATGCCTCGCCGCTGGACCGGCGGCGGGTTCCCGAGGACGAGTCCGCACGCTCCCCGGGCGGGGGGCGGTCTCTCGGGCGCCTGTCGGCGAGCAAGGGGCGGCGGGGGCTCGAGGCCCCCCCCCCCCGCTGCAGCAGGGGCCCTTCCACAAGAAACCTTCCACAAGGAACCCGACCTTGGTGGGCCCTGGAAACGACAAGGCCGGTTTTTTACCGGTTCCGTTATGCTGTTTTTGTTGCCGGTTCCGACGCCGCTTTTTTACTTGTTCCTTCGCCGTTCTTTTACGGGTTCCCGCTCCGGTTTCATTCCTGGAGCCGTTTTTGTTGCCGTTTTCGGTCGCCGTTTTTTTGCCGTTTCCATATTCAAGGGACACTTTTCGGAAACGGTGAAAAAAGCGGCCCTGCCGTTTCCGGGGCCCACTAAGCCCCCGCTACAGCAGGGGCCCTTCCACAAGAAAACCTTCCACATGGAACCCGACCCTGAGACCCCAGGATGTCCATGGATTTTTGGTGTGGGAGCGTCACGCTTTCCATCGCAGAGGCATCGCGAGACCCACGAAACCCAGGGCACCCCGGAGGCAAGCAGGGTGTCTCTTGGCATGGACCTCCGCTGTAAGCCTGCCCCCCCCCTCGCATTGCATCTGATTCGGCGGCGAGCGATGGGGGGGGAGTGAAAACGAGAAGGCCTTCTCCGAAGGCGGTGGGGCCTCTCGCGAGGCCTCGGGCCTTCCGAGAGGTCCCCTGTGTCCCCGGGGAGGGCTCAGCACACGTCTCTTAGACGGCAGGGGGGGGTCCGGGCCTTCTGGGAAGACCCACGCCGCTCCTCGCTTCCCCCCGAAGCTCGCCGCCGACGGCTTACGAGGGGCACCCCCGCCTCCTCGTCCTGCCGCACCGCGCCGTACTGGACGAAGGGGTCCTCCTCCTCCAGGCCCGCGGGGGGCTCCAGCGGCCGGTCCCTGCGCGGGTCCCGGACCTCGGAGGAGGGCACCGAGGCCGATCACCCCTGGCTGTTGCCCCCGTGTCACCCCTCGCGGGATGGGGACGTGGAGGGCACGGGGGAGGATGTGGAAACGCAAGGCTTCCAAGCGCTCCCAGGCGCTCCCAGGCGCTCCCAGGCGCTCCCAAGCGCTCCCAGGTGCTCCCAAGCGCTAGCAAGCGCTCCCAGGCTTCCAGGCGCTCCGTCCCATGCGCTCCCAAGCGCTCCCATGCGCTCCTGGCGCTCCTAAGCGCTCGCAACGTCGTCCTTCAGTAGAAGGAAAGCCCCTTCCCTTTGATACCTCCCCCGCCGAGGGGGGGGGAGGGGTCCGGGGGGGGGGTCCGGGGGGGGGGTCAGATACGCATCCGTCCCTGGGCATCCCGGAGCTCAAAAAAGCGCTAAGACGCGCCAAGAGTGCCCTAAGAGGCCCCCAAGAAGGTCCAAGAATGCCCCGAATCGCCGAACAATCCGTCCAAGACGCCTTTATGGTTTCCAGACGGGTCGAGAGGCGTGCAAGACGCCCCCAGAACCATCCAGGATCACTCCCAAGACGGCCCCATGTGGCAACATTCATCGATTGCCTATGCATTTTGGAACGATTTAGGCTTTCTGGCCTCTTTCGCTTCCCGACGATCCAACACAGGCCCAAGAGGCTTGCAAGAACACCTCGAGACGGCCCCTCGAGGTCTCTAAGAGAGTCCCACAAATTCCCATCCCTCGGCCCACATGGGGAACATCTCCTTCGCCTTGACCTGCTCTCTTCCACCTTAATCCCCCTCCTCCTCCTCCTCGTCCTCGTCGTCGTCGTCTTCAGGGTCGGCGGCACCGGCCGTAAGTCCATAGCAATCTACCTGGGCTCCCCGCGGCTTCCCGCATGAACTGCTCGGGCCCAAGAGTGCCCGACGACGGGCCCAGAGGGCCCCCAGAGGCCCCCAAGACGGTCCGATGTGAGTGAATTTCGTGCCAAGAGTTGCCGAGATACACTGCTCCATGATAGCTTCTGGAGAAGGCCGTCACTGCTGCTATGCATCGGCCTGCTGCTGTGGTTGTCGCGTTTACTGATGAGGCTGGGCTGCTGCTGCTGCTGCTGCGCCCGAGCCTGACGAATGAACTGCGCCTCGCTGAGCTACCTCATATGAACGGATGGCTCTTGCCCTCCTAGAGTCCTCGAAGTGCCCTCTTCCTCTCCTCCTGGGACCACGGCCTTGAATTGGATCAGCGGACCTCTATTGAGTAGGGACTGTGTATGGCGTCCATGCATCCCGGTGCTCAGCAGCAGCAGCAGCAGCAGCAGCAGCAGCAGCAGCAGCAGGATGCCTACCATGCCGATCATCACTACGACTGCGTTGAGGAATGTCCGAGATGGGAGACAGACCGTGATGCTAGCATTGCTTCGTTGTTTTGTAGCACAAGTGAGCTCCGAGATTACTAGATGCATAAGACGCATGGCAAAGTTGCCATGAAAGACGGAGGAGGAGGAGGAGGAGGAGGAGGAGGAGGAGCCTCCTCCTTCTCCTCCTCCTCCTCCTCTTCTTGCTCCTCCTCGTCCTCCTCCAGTTTCGCTGGCTGGTCGACCTTGTAGAAGTCCCACCTAGACTGGGCATCGTACTCTGCGCCG
Organism: Prorocentrum cordatum; assembly: GCA_963575745.1. NCBI lineage: Eukaryota > Dinophyceae > Prorocentrales > Prorocentraceae > Prorocentrum > Prorocentrum cordatum. Next base: position 17,795 of record CAUYUJ010004298.1, read on the forward strand.
CCAAAGTCGATTACGTAGGGAGGGTTGCGGCGCACGTAGTCCTCGAACGTGTAGGAGCACGCGAAGAGGTACGCCCACACTCCGATATCGATGGAGCAGCCAACAAAGTACGACCAGCGAGCCCAGGCACATATCCGCCGCCGTGCCAGCAATGAGTTCTCTGGGTTGAAGACTTAAAAAACTGTTTGGCATGGCCCCAGACTCCGGAATTGCGCTCTTGGGGGTCCTCCCTCCTCCCCTCCCTCCTCCCTCCTCCCTCCTCCCTCCTCCTCCTCCTCCTCCTCCTCCTCCTCCTCCTCCTCCTCCTCCTCCTCCTCCTCCTCCTCCCGCGTGACTTTTTCCTAAAGCGTTGGGGCTATGGCTGGAGGGCCCATCATTCCCGCGTATCTTCAGATTGCCCTATAGGGGGAGCACCATAGGGCTCCCTTGGAGGCCTCTTGGGCCGTCTTGCAGCCCTACGGGTAGAGGAAAGAAAACTATGCACATGCACCGATTCTGGCCAGGCCCATCCTGAGCCCATGATCGGTGCATACGCCCTCCGACCTTGGCCAGGAAGGCATATGCACCGATCCTGGGTCAAGGATGGGCATTGCCAGGATCAGTGCATGTGCATAGTTCTCTTCGCCCGAACGGGGGGCCCACGATGCCAAATTATCGAACTAGCTTGTTGCACGATTGAAACATGATCGGCTTCTCGGTCTTAAGAGCGTCTAGTGCGGACGGACCACCAGGCCCCAAATAACGGCCCAAGAATGCCCCCGAGGCTCTCACAAGTGCCAAAGAGGCCGCCAAAACGGCCCCGGGATGGTCCCAAAAGAGGGAACCCGAACTGACATTTCGAGGGAGAACCCAAGAGGAGGAACGCAAGAGGGCCCCAATATAGATACCAGCAGGCCACACAGAGGACCCCAAAAGGCTCCCAGGTCCCAAGAGCCCCCCAAGAGGCCCCCAAGAAACCTCCAAGCGAGGCTTCCAAGATGCCTCCAAGAGGCCTGCCAAAAGACACCCAGATGCCTCTACGAGGCCTCTTGTCCACGATTACGTCCGCCGCCCTGTGTTGGCTTGCCGCAGGGGTACACAGCGTGGCAGATTTATGAGTGGCTTTTGATTATGTATGTAATTCCCGATGGGGTCTCGGTCCAAACCGCCGCCTACCCGAACTACCCGGTCGGCAATGAATTCTCCGTGCCAGATGGCTGCAAGATGGTCCAATATTGCCTCCAAGACGGCCAAGATAGCCCGGCCAAGATGGCCTCAAGCGAGCCCATGATGGCCGCAATATGTTTCCGAGATGGCCCAATATGCACCCAAAACGGCCTGAGATGGCCTCAAGATGGCCCAAGACGGTCCAAGAGACCCCGAAGATGGCCCAAGAGGCCTCCAAGAGATCCCTCCGGTAAGGCGCGAAGCGGCCCAAACCATTGATTACCTTAGGTTGTTGACGGATTTGGGCATGTGCTTCTTTTCGCCCTTCTGGCGGACCAAGACGGCCCAAGGAGGCTCCCAAGATGAATGACCCCAAGAGCGTCCAAGAGGCCTCTTCAGATGGCCCCATGACGGCCCTGAAGAGCTACAAGTCGGCCCATAGAAGCCCCAAAGGCGGCTTCCGACGACATCAAACAGGCCAGAAACGTCCACGAGGAGCGGAAATCGCACGACACCCGCCCCCACGAGGCCCAGGGAGGCATCCCAAACGCCTCCACGAGGCCCCCGGGAGGCGCCCGGGAGGCCGGGAGTGCCCCCAAAGGTCCCAAGGTGCCTCCTCCTTCCTTCCTTTGCTTTGTGAACGACTTCTCCCTGTCGCTCCCCGAAGCCAGATTTTGGGGCGGGCCGGGCGTTTCGCCTGAGGCTTCCCCACCATTCATGACCCTGAAACTTCAAACATTGACAACAACTTCACGGATGGAGGGCGGGTCGTTTTCAAAATGTGGCTCTTGCCATAGCGCCGCGCACATTTGTTTTAAGGAACTGCAGCAGTTTCACGGATTAAGGGCGGGTGGTGTTCAACATGTGGCTCTCTTCAGCGCCGCGCACATTTGCTTTAACAATTTGCAACAGCTTCACGGATTGAGGGCAAGTCGTTTTCAAATGTGGCCCTCGCCTTAGCGCCGCGCACATTCGTTTCAAACATTTGTAACAGCTTCACGGATTGAGGGCAAGTCGTTTTCAAATGTGGCCCTCGCCTTAGCGCCGCGCGCACTCGTTTCAAACATTTGCAGCAGCTTCACGGACTGAGGGCGGTTCCTTTTCAAAATGTGGTTCTCGCCGTAGCGCCACGCACATTCGCTTCAAACATGTGCAAGAGGTTCATGGATTCCCATGAGCAGCAAAGTAGAATTGGTGTTTTGCAAAGAGTCAGGACTATGAGGGCACAACTGTTACGTTGATTCGCGGTGTTGAAGTCCCAAGAATGGCGTGCTGGCACGATTCAGGATCGTGAAGACGCAACAGTCAGGTTGATCCGTGGCGTTGGAGTCCCGAGGACAATGTTTTGGCATGCTTCAGGGTCTCCAAACGGTTGTCTTCCAACGGGGCAGTTCCCCCAGTGGAAATGAACCCTTGTAGGGGTCTATGGAGAGGGAGCTTGGAGGGAGGGTTTCTTCCAACATCGTTGATGACTCTTGGGTTTACACTGGTCCTCCTCCTCCTCCTCCTCCTTCTCCTCCTCCTCCTCCTCCTCCTCCTTTCTCTCCTCCAGCTGGTTCCCTTCCTCTTTCTGCTCCACATGTTCCCCGAAGGGCTCCCACAACTGCTGGGGGAGCTTTTTGCGTCGGCGGCTAGGCAAAGTAGCTAAGCTGGCGGAAGAGCAATCACAACGGGGATACCGTTGAAGCGAACTGTGCCCCCATGCAGAGAAATGGGAGGAGACAGGGGGGAGCGGCCGAACGAGGACGGCTGGGGGAACACACCGTCCCACACCGTGGCCGAGCTCTGACCGCACCGTTCGTCCACCCAGGCGCTTCCAAGAGGCCGAGGGGCGGCGGTGACTCTAGGCGTGTTCGATCCGCCGCCCCCGCAGCCTGCCGAAGGGGCGTTTGACGTCCCAAGATTTGTAGCTCCGTTTGTAAAGGCCTCCTAGATAAGGTCGGAGTAAGTAAACGGGGTCGGAGGATCGCGCCGCATCGCCGATACATCGGCGATGCATCGGCGATGCATCGATGATGCACTGGCGATGCATCGTCGACGTCGGCGATGCATCGGCGACGTCGACGTGCAGCAGATCGGGCTCCACATCGAGCCGCCTCGCCGATGCATGGGCGATGCGGAGCGATCCTCCGACCCCATCTGCGCCGATCCTATCTAGGAGGCGTTGTGTTTGGTCCGTCCTGAAAAAGGTTCCCGGTGGCCCCCAGCCCAACCCGCAAGCCACACAGAACAAGTAGTCTCCATCACCTGTGCCGCCCAAGCTGGCTTCAAGCTGGACTCCAAGAGGGCACTGATCGCCATCTAGTCGGCCTAAGATTTCCCAAGTTGCCTCCAAGTCGGCTCAAGATGCCGCCCAGAGGGCCCAAGATGGCCCCAAGATGGCCAGAGATGGCCTCAAGTGCCCCCAAGACGCCCAAAGAGGGCGTCAAGAGGTCTCCACTGAGGTTTTGGGAGACAAGACACAATGATGTTCCTTCAATTGCTCGCACTGGTTAAACATTTTCGCTGTTTCGGCCAAGAGAATCCAAGACGGCCCCAGAGGCTCACAAGACCAACCAACGACAGCACAAACGGCCAGCAAGAGGACACCAATACAGCCCAAGACGGCCCAAACAAGATCCAAAAGACGTCCAAGATAGCCCCAAGACGGCCCTCGATGGCCCCAAGAGGGCCCAGAGAGGCCCCCAAGACGGCCTCCGAAAGCGCCGGACCGCTCAAAGGCAGCCTGGGAGGGCCAGAAGAAGGCCCAAGAGAGCCCCAGAAGAAGGCCCCAAAGAATACCCCTAAGGAATCAGACGAACCACAAGACAGCCCCAAGACGACCCCAGAACGGCCCCAGAGGGCTTTCTACCAGCGGGCCCCAAGAAATCTCCCCAAACGCTGATGGAACATGCAGCTCATCAGCATGGCCGCGCCTTCCTTCGACGTTTCACAGCGCGTGCACTTCATACAGGCAGGGGGGCGGCGGTGACTCGCCGCATGCTTCTTCGATGCCCGCCTTCGAAATCGCAAGCAGCTGGGGGTTTGAGCCACTGTCAAGATCGTGTTCCCACACCTCGCAGCCCTGCAGCGTGACAAAGTCTGCAAACACCGCCACACATATCGCTGCGAGCTTCACAGCGAAATAACGATTGAACCACCAGAGCTGGTACCACTTGTCATCATATGTGCCTAGAAGCCCCACGAAGCCGAAGACGATGCCAAATGCCCCCACGATCTCTGGAAAGTAATATACGGTCTGATTGTAGCCTGTTGCCCGAAATCGAATGTCTGAGGACAACAGCGCCAGTATCGAAACCATCGAGCTGACAAAGACGAGCATGCATGCGATGCCGACACCGAGCTTCAGCGGCAGGAAAAGACAGAATGTGCCATGGTCACGCATTGGGGCGCGGTCCTACCACTGCCAGCGATGCCGGTCGGGTAGCCTGTAAGATCTGGACAAATCAGGGACCCATGAGGGGCTGCCCTCGCGCACGTGGCGACAGACTGGTTGCTGCCACCTGCGATAGGCTCGAGCACGGGTTGCGGTGGAAGAGTGGAGCCGCTGTCTCGGCAGACTCCTCCTCCTCCTCCTCCTCCACCTCCTCCTCCTCCTCTTCCTCCTCCTCCTCCTCCTCCTCCTCCTCCTCCGATTCGTCATCCTCTCAGACTTCGTGCTCCGAGGCCCGGGGCTTCTTCGTTTGGCGGCGAGCCCGGGGGGGAAGTGAGAAAGGGCGGGCCTTCTCAGAGGGCTCGGCAGGCCCCCCGGCCTCCTGAGAAGTGTCCTAATGAAGCCTCCCCCGAAGGCACAGGAAGGCCTCTCTCGAAGGCCGGGGGGCTGCTGAGAGGCCCCGCCGCCTTCTGCGGGGGCCCTCTCTCCCCTCCCGAAACCTCCCCCCCTTCGCTCCCGCTCCTCCTCCGCTGCGACCTCCTCCTCCTCGGACTCCCGGCGGGCCCGGGGCGGCCCTAATCCCGAGCCCCCGGCGCCCAGCCCTAAGCCTAGGCCGAGGGCCTTCTCTCCTCCGGAACCCCCCCCCCCCTTCGCTCCCGCTCCTCCTCCTCCTCCGCTGCGCCCTCCTCCTCCTCGGCCTCTCCCGGCGGGCCCAGGGGGCGGCCTTAAAGCCCGATCGCCCCCCAGGGCCCGGCGGCCGGCTCCGCCCCGAGGGCCCGGGCGGGGCCCCAGCGGGCCCCCCGCGAGGGGCAGGAGCACGCCCCGGCCTCCTCCCCCAACGCGCCCGCCGCCGGCGCGCCAGGAGGTCCAGGCGTGCCCCCCTCGCAGCAGGCACGAGCGTCGGCGGCGAGCGAAGGGGGGGGAAGGGAGGAGGAGTTGGAGGCCCTCTCGGGAGGCGTGCCAGGAGGTCCAGGGGCCCCCCCTCTCCCAGCAGGCACGAGCGGCGAGCGAAAGGGGGGGAAGGGAGGAGGAGTTGAAGGCCCTCTCGGGAGGCGGCGGGGCCTCTCTCTCTCAGAAGCCCTGCGGCCTTCTGACGAGCTCTCTGCGTCTCCGGGGAAGGCTTATAGGAGAGCCTCCTCAGGAGGCCGGTGAACTTCCGAGCCTTCTGAGAAGGCCCGCCCCCTCTCGTTGCCCACACGGGCTGGTCGCCGAACGCTGGAGGCTCTGCATGAAGGAACCGTGGCATCAAGACACTGAATAATTATACGTAGTGGCCGATGGGGGATCGGTTGTGCGCGGGCCTGCAATGCAGCAGTGACACCTTCCTGGGACCTCGCCATCGCTCGGACGTCCGTTCCCCGTACAATGTTCGATTTGGTGTGTGCATTTTATCCGCCAAATGATCCGAGATGCTCCTCGATGGTCCTCGCCGAGAAGAAATGGACACGTCCGGGCGATGCCAGAGGGACAGCACGGTACGGGAGCTTTGCTCAGCGTGTCGCGGTGGCGGCCCCTGCAGCACGCGGTACCTCGGCCTGGCGAGCTCCCCGCGCGTCGCTCGGCTTCGCGGGGCGGGTGGTTGGGAGACCGACCGGCCATGACTGGGGGAGCCGTGGTCCGTACCCCCCTGGGGGAACCAACCCATCGCATCGACGATCTCTCGAGAGGGGTGTCGAAATCGATGGGCCCCCCCGGGGGGGGTAAGGAACACAGCTCCCCCAATTGTGGCTGGCCTGGGAGAGCTCTCGGGTCGCCGGTACTTGGGTTAGGTCGGGCATGTCCTCTTTCAGGCGGGTTTCGGACACGAGATAAGAAGTAGCCGAACAAGTTTCCCAAAGATGCAAAAATGTGCAGAAGTCGTCCCCAGACTATCTTTTGACAGTTTTTGAAGATTCCTCCTGCAGAGGGACATGCCCGACTTAATAATTGGGGACCATGACCAGGGAAGTGCTTGGCGTGTCACGCCGACGCGTCGTGGACCCGGCCCAGGGCGCGACACGCTAAGCATTCCTGGTCCGTATGCATCCTTCTTCCATCCTTCGTCCTCCTCCTCCTCCCCACTCCTCCTCCTCCTCCTCCTCCTCCTCCTCCTCCTCCTCCTCCTCCTCCTCCTCCTCCATCTCCTCCTCCTCCTCCTCCTCCTCCTCCTCCTCCTCCTCCTCTCACTCCTCCTCATTCCTCCTCCTCCTCCTCCACCTCCTTCTCCTCCGCCTCCTCCTCCTCATTCCTCCTCATTCCTCCTCCTCCTCCGCCTCCTCCTCCTCCTCCTCCAGCAAACGATCCCGACCGCGTGTGCCGCAAGGCCTGGACCCCGTGTGTGCCACTCGCAAGGTTTGGGCGCCGTGACTGCCCGGCGCGGCGAAGGGCCGCCGAGCTCTCTGGGCGGGTGGCAATCCCAGACCCCCTCGAGTCGTGAAAAAATCACGACGGAAGGTTTTTCCCTATTTTCTGCCTCCAGGGGCCCTTACCGGGCCTCGGGAGCGTCAAACAACGAAGCAGGACGAAAAACTGATCCCGGGGAAGGGGTCGAGACCTCTGGAGGCCGATGTCATGAAAAATTCATGACGTCGGGGGTCTGGGATGGGGGAGGGGTACCCACACGTGGGATGGAGCCTTTGGGGGGCCCCACTTGGGCCCGTGCTGGCTCCCAAAAGGGGCCCTTCGGGGCTCTTCCCTTCGCCCCCTCT
>CAUYUJ010004298.1:30000-65000 GCA_963575745.1 Prorocentrum cordatum
CTGGGATGTACGAGGGGGGGGCGTCCATCCTCGATAGGGGGTGCGTCCGAATAGCCCCCTTTGGGGTGTATCCCAGAGCTCCCCCTTTCTCCTGAGCAGCCAAACTTTTCGGGCGGAACTCGGGGATTGGGAGAGAAAAATCGCCAGCAAATCTGAGCAACGATCAGAAACCGGCCTTATGCGAGATGACATAGACTTAAGTCGGGCCTGTCCCCCTACAGGCCGATTTGGGACGAAATGTAAAAAATACCCCAAACATTCGCCCAAAATATCTCAACATACTGACACAATAGTCTCCATACTACTTTTGGACTATTTTGGAATATTCCTCCTGTAGGGGAACAGGCCCGACTTCAACATAGAGACCTTCGGCGGTGGCTTACGCGGGCCGCCCGCGCGGCACACCACGTTTGGAGCGAGGGTGCTCCCGCGCGGCCTTGCGCGGGCAGCTTGCGCGCCAACGCCGGCGCCGACGACCCCGCTGTTTGTTGCGTCGTTCATCTGCCCTCGGTGGTTCCGAGATGGGGTCCTGAGGGATGGGGTCCTAAGTAGGGGATCGAACTCTATACACCGACGCTTCTTCTGGTCCTGCGTTGGAATTTGCACCCGAGGACGGATCCTGGTGTATACGGGACCCTGGTATATACATGTTTCGGTGTTTTCCCGCGGCATCGGAGAAAAGTATACACCACACCACCCAAGCGTCGTCCTCGACCCTCATGAAGTCCTGGGATTGAAGCACAGCCCACCACTGGTATGTATATGTTCCAGTTTCCGACTAAGGATAGAAAGGGATCCACGGGTGGGTTTACATTGTTTGAGGCACTTCGTCCTCGAGGCCCCGTCCCTCGGGACCCCATCTTTGAGCCACCGATGCCTGGGACTCCCGTTGGCCGCCGGGCTAGCAGCAGGCCGTAAGTCAAGCTGCCTGTGCGGCGCGATGAGTGTGACGGATGTGCTGAAATGGGCACGGCGTCGCCATGCGAACGTGTCCACTGAGGCCGCAGGTGGAGCTCCTGGCGGGGCACGAAATGAGTGACTGGTATGCAAACGCACCGAGTGGGCGTTTGCCTTGCTTCGATGGGGACAATCTTGGCAGCCACTCGCCCCGACCAGTCCCGACTGTCCCCGAGTAGATGTGCCGCAATTTTGCCCCGTCTGGCCCAATAGCTGGCCCAACGGGTTTGCAAGGAAGCTGACCTCACGAAGCTGCCCCAAAAAGCAACGCCGAGCGCACATATACTAAATCTGACAGCGAAGACGCTGTCGCAAGCAGCCAGTCCGCGCGAATGGGGAGCGGTCCTGTAAGCCGAAAGCCCTGGATGAAGAGAATTGTTCCAGGGACATGCACGAACAGGGTAACCACAGTAGACAGCATGCGCACATACAAACGAATCTTCATCAATTAGGACGCGCCCTCTTCCCAGAACGTGATCCCTATTTGAGATGGGCAAGGAAGTCATGGGTGGGTCGGTGAGCGAGTGCTCAAACCTTGCGGGCGACAACTTCAAGAATTTCCAGTTGACCCCAACACCCAACACCACAAAGCATTCAACGCATCAGCTCGTTCGTGCCAAGTTCTTGTGCGGTACCGCGACGACCATCTTCTTCTGGCCCGTCGCCCTTCCAACAGGATGCTCGATTATGGGTATCGGCATGGCAAATCAAGCCGTTGCTGTTTGGAAACCCGACACGGTGCGGTGATAGACCGTGCGGTGACCTCGAAATCCTCCAAGATCTCACCGCACGGTCAACGCACGGTCTTGGGACCTCGGAGGCCCCTGTCGCCCGAGACGTCCTCGGCGAGGGACTCGAGTCCCATAACTGTGCGGTGACCCCGAATCCCCACAGACTCACCGCACGGTGTGGTCACCACCCCGTTCCCAGAGATCCGATGCCGTGACTTTTTCCACACGGGGTCCCCGGAAGTCTCGACCCATTCCCCAGAACCCGTTTTTCATCCCGAGTCGTTTCTTGACGGTCCCGCGGCCCGGCGAGGGCCCCTGGAGGCCGAAACTTGTGAAAACACGCCGCCTTGATGTTTGTCGATTCGTCGGATCTCTGGGTCTGGGGGCCCCCGATGCTGGCCCCGAGGTGCCCAGGCTCCCTTCGCGATCCCTCGGACGCACCGCGAGCGCAACGCGCCGGCTCACTCCAGAATGGAGGAGGAGGAGGAGGAGGAGGAGGAGGAGGAGGAGGAGGAGGAGGAGGAGGAGGAGGAGAGGGTCAGCGCGCCTGGCCACGCGAGGGCCGAGCGCGGGAGGGACACGCGGCCACGGGTGCATGCAGCTCGCAAGCTAGAACGCTTCATGTTCGAGCGTCTGCGTTTTGATCTTCGAGTGCAGTCGAGGCGCTGACCTAAGGAACCCTAAATAAGGAACGAGGCCCCTATTTTCCATAAGTTTAACTTCGATGTTCCATCGAAACCCCAAGCAAAACCAAAGGCGAACTGCAAAACAACTAAGGAACACCGAGCCCCTCCCCAACGAAAAGGGTTCCTTCCTCAGCGCCCCGACTGTAATCATACGCGACGACGACGAGGGGGAGGAGGAGGAGAAGGGAAGAGGAGGCATACGGAAGCCAGCAGACCCCCTCTTCTAACCCCGCCCTCGCCCAGGCCGGCCACGTCGTGTGGCCGACTCCGGAAGCCCTGGCCGGACCCAGATGCAGTCGAGCCCAGGCCAGAAGAAGAGCACTTCCCGAGAGCATGAGACCCTCCGCCCTCCAAAACACACAGAACATCCGAAGGGTACCCTCCTCCAGGATGCACAAGAGCATCCAAGAGACACGAAGAGCATCAGGGCACCCTCCCCGAACCGATCTCGATCTTATTTGAAGAAGTTTCTGTGGAACTCACGTCATCCTGACCCCAGGCGCGCGAGAAAGCCGCCTCCAGCGCACCCCCAGGGACAACTTCCTGCGATACGCCGGGCGCGCCAGGCGTCCCGATCCGGCGCCCTCGCTCGAGACATCCTCGCAAAATCGCTCTACGGGCACCCAGCGCTCCTCCAGGAATCATGTCCAGCGATGCGCAGGGCGCGCCAGACGCAGCTTGCGAGGACGAGGACGAAAACGAGGACTAGCACAAGGGCGAGCACGAGGAGGAGTAGGATGAGCATGGAGGACGACGCAGGAGGACGGAGGAGGGAGGCGGGAGGAGAGAGGAGGAGGAGAGAGAGTGAGAATGTGGATGAGGAGGAGGAGGAGGAGGACGGATGATCTCCAGGGACCTACAGCTGGTGAGCCTCACACTCCTGATCCTCACCCTCCTGATCCTCACCCGCCGCACCACCGCCGCCCGCTCAGTCTCACCATCGTCGTCGAGCACAGACGCGCGCCCCTTCTTCTATGTACAGAAACTTCCGATCGACTGCAGAGCGACCGGCTAGTACCTCGGTCCGACCATAGGAGATCCGATTGAAGACGAGAGCATTGGCAGGTGACAGCTTCCAAACACATCCCACTGGCCCTTCTGGGCGGAGCTGGCGTGGAGCGCATCCACTTCCAGTCTCATTCTTCCCCTCCAGGGAGGGGCTGACCTAACCCCTCCCCTGGGCCTGGACGGATGGTCTTGCGGAGGGGGTAAAGCGTCCAAGGTGGCCTTAGATAGTTCATGCATTCTTGGAAGAAGAAACGAACAACGGCATAAACATAAACTTGTGGCGCTCCGCACGGAGCGCCAAAGGCTTAAGTTTTTCTTCCTCGAATTCTCCAAGATGGCACGCTCCGAGAGGCTGCAAGACCGCTCCAATTCGGCTCCGAGTGGCCACGGAGCCTCCCAGGGAATGCCCCCGCGAGGCCCAGATCCTTCCCAAACCAAGCGAGGGACACCAACACAGGTTCTCCCTCTCGCTTCCGATGGGAGTTTGAGGCCTCAAGTTGGCTCAAAGATGTCTCAAGAGGCGCCCAAGAGAGGCCCAGTCGGGCTCCGAGAGGGCCCCAAGAGCGCCCAAGAGCGCCCGAGAGTGGCCCACGACTGCCCCAAGAAGGCCCAAAGAGGCGGTTCTTCTGGGCTCCAGAGGGGATTCTTCTGGAGGCCCCACCGAGAACCTCCAGGAAGCAAGGGACATTCGGAATGTTGCTGATGTGGGGCCAGTCCTTTGTTGCCACTCTCCTGGCGGGTGGCGCAGCGGAACCACCTCCGCCACTGATGGAAAGGGGACTCCAAAGTGGACTCCAAAGCGCTCTGTCGACCTCACCGTCTTGGGCGGAAGGGCGAACGCAAGGCTGAGCGGCGCCACGGGAGGAGGAGGAGGAGGAGGAGGAGGAGGAGGAGGAGGAGGACAACGCCGATGACCAGTCGTGCAACTGAGGAACAGGAGCACGGGCCACCATTGGGCACGAGGCCCGCAAAATTAGACGAGCTTCCTTCCCGTCTTGGGGTGCTTGCCAGCTCTGATGGCAGCCGTGCTAGATCGCTGTCGTGATCTGGCAGGCTTGGAGGAGGAGGAGGAGGAGGAGGAGGAGGAGGAGGAGAAGGAGGAGGCGGAGGAGGAAGGGGAAGGAACAGAACACCCTCCAAGATGGCACAGGATACCAGGATACCTCGGTCCGACCGCACGGGGCGACGTCCCACTCTTGCCTCCGCCACCCTCGGGAGCGGCCAAGAGGGGGGGTGTCCAAGAGGCCGGGGTGCAAATCATGACCGGCGGCATGTGCGCGGCCCAGCGGGGGGGCCAGGGACGCAATGAAACAAGACGAGGCGCCATGAAATCTGGGGAGATCTCGTGGCCCCCGCCATGATATCCACCCGCCCCCCCCCCCCCTAGTCTTAAGTCGGGCCTGTCTCCCTACGGGGGCATTTTCGACGAGAAAAATGAAAACTACCCCAAAATAAACAACAAAAATACCCAAACATAGTTCCCTGACTATCTTTGGAGTATTTTGTCTGACTATTTTGGGGGATTTTTTTGCTTCTCGTCGAGAATCCCCCTGTAGGGGGACAGGCCCGATTTAACCCTGGTCATCACCCCCCTCTTAAGCCGCGCCGGGCGCCCGCCCTCTGCTGGAGTTAGCTTCTATCACAACAGCACCCCGTTCAGCAAGCTGTTTGGGGAACCAAAAAAAATCAAACAGTACTCAAAAAATAGTCCCCTGACTATTTTTGGATTCTTGTCTGACTATGTTTGGGGTACTTTGGATCTTTCGTCGAAAATCCCCCTCTAGGGGGACAGGCCCGACTTAACCCTCGTCATCACCCCCTCTTAAGCCGCCCCCGACCCCCTCCGCGGGCCTTCCGCCGCCGGGCGCCCGCCCTCTGCCCCGCCTCCGCCGGGCCTCCCGCGGGCCGCCGCGGAGGGCGAGGCCCTCGGCGGGCGAGCGCGCTCCGCGGCCCGGCGGAGTGACTGCTCGCACGCGGCCCAGATCCGCCGCGGGGGGGTCGGCGATCCGCTGCACTGGAATGAAGTCGGGCCTGTCCCCCTACGGGGGGAGCTTCGACGAAAAATGAAAGATACCCCCCCAAAAAGAAATCCCAAGAGGTCGAAAAATACAGAAAAAAAAGCATCCCCATACGATGTTTGGACTATTTCTTTGTTTTTTTTTGACGTGTTTTTCATTTTTCGTCGAAAATCCCCCTGTAGGGGGACACGCCCGTCTTAACACTAGAAGAAAACAGAACTGCATACGTGAACATAAACTCCTGGCCCTCCGCGCGGCTTGGGTCCGCGCTGGGCCCCCCTCCCTGGCGCGGAGCGCGATGGGGGCGGTGCCGGAGATGCCGCTGGAGGGCCCAAGCGCCGAGGCAAGAGATCCGCGCGGAGCGACGAAAGTTTATGTTTATGGTGTTTTTGTCTTATTATTTTTCTTCTCTTCTTTGACGATGGCCTGGGTCCGCCTCGTGTGATTTACGATCCAATTCAGATAGGAAGACTGTTGTTTGGTTCGGACGTCTGCGAGCAGGTACTTTGCGAGTAGCGGGAGGCGCTCGGTGACTTGACAAGGCACGTCCCTCGAGGACCTACTGACCAGGGTCAGCACACACCCGGGTCAGTCGGGCTCTGCAGGATCCTGCAAATCCTGCAGGGCTCTGTCAATGCAAACCTGGCTCTGCAGGATCCTGCAAGATCAGGCGCTCCGGCTGACCCCCGTTTGCACTGACCTCCGTCCCTTGTTGAGCAGGGACCGACCGTCCCGGCATTCCTATAGTCCTACTACGAAATGTTCTTAGAACCCGAAAATGTTCTAATAACAAAAACAATGTTCTTAGAGCATAAACCCGATGTGATAAAACAAGACAGACTCCGCCAGAAATGTTCTAAGAACATTTCGTGGAAACCACAAAAGGTTCTTAGAACATTCTTTGGTGGGGCTATAGGCGAGCCAGGACGCTTCGCCACTGCTTGAAGACCTCCGCCCATTGAGCCCCGACGAGCGCAGAATCGTGGCCAGCCGGCTGTGCTGGGCGGCCCTCCGAGCCGAGACAGCGCCCGGCCCACGCCAGAGGTTACCAGCCTCGAACGTATCCCTATCCCTGAGATTGACACGCCCAAAGGCGGTGAGAATCTTAGGGATGCGCCCTCAAAGGATAAGGGAATCCCTAAGATTGGCACCGCGATGAGGAGGTGCCCTGCCGGCGGCACGCGCTGGCGCGGCGGCGGCGGGCAGCGCGCGCGCTCGCCGGCGCCTTCTTCCCGGGCAGGGTCAGGGTCGCCCCCACGCCGCTCTCGAGCGCCTGCGCGGCCGAGCGAGGAGGAGCGAGGCGGGGAGGGACGAAGAGGGGGAGGAGCGAAGGGAGGCACGAAGAGGGGAGGGGCGAGGATCGGGGCGGGAAGAAGCGACGAGGGGAGGAGAGGAGCGAGGGGAGGAGCGAAGGGGGAAGGCGGCGTTTGTCCTATGCTGGACCGAGGGGCAACGATTAGGGGGGGACTGGCAAAGGGGGGAGCCCTCGACGTGGAATCGGCGAACCGTCGCCGATGGATCCGCAGTAGGCCCTCGATAGCAGATCCGCAGGCTCCTGGTCCGGTTGGGGCCATCGGGCCCCTATCGGCGATCAGTGGGCGATTGTGGGTCGATGCACGCCCCCCCCCCATGCCCATCCCCCCTAACGTTACGTTTCGGGTCATAACTCGGGTCTCCGGCGGCCGTTCTGGAAGATCCTGACGTCCCCGGAACGCCCCCGGCGAGGCGCAGCCGCTGGGAAGGCCAGAAAGCCGCTGGTACCCGCGGAAATCGTCCGAAAACCGCGAACCCCGAACCTGCCTATCGTTGCCTCTGCTGGGCTTGTGGGGATCGGATCTGTGAGCTTGCTCTCGAGAGGTTTCTCAGCCCCCTCTGGCAAGGCACGGCTCCCTTTGGCACGGCACGCAGGTCTTCCGTGCCTGTCGTGAGCATGCGGGGAAAATCGGCGAGCACACGCGTTTCAGAATATGTTCGCCGACGCAGGGTACGGCCGGCGGCCAGACCTGGGACAGAAGAACATCCTCCAAGAACATGAGACCCTCCGCTGGCCAAACTGAAGAACATTCCAGGGGTACCCTCCTCCAGGATGCACAAGAACATCCAACAAACACGAAGAGCTTTTAAGGTACTCTCCGCGAACCGACCTCGATCTTAAACCTCGGCCCGACCGTGTGAGATCCCATTGGAGAAGAGAGACATTGGCAAGTGACAGCTTTACACAAATCCCACTGGCCCTCTGGGCGCAGCTGGTTTGAGCGATTCCACTTCCAACCTCATTCCTCCCCTTCGGGGAAGGGTTTACCCTTTCCCTGATCCATCATTTGGCCTGGACGGATGGTCTTGAGGGGGTAGAGCGTCCAAGATGGCCTTAGATAGTTCATAGTGTCTCCTAGATGACACGAGATAGGTCAGGATGCTTCATGACGGCCTCCGCGATGCCTTCCCAGAGGCCCCAAGACCGCTCCGACTCGGCTCCAAATGACCACGGAGCCTCCCAGGGATGCCCCCGAGATGACAAACGAACGACACACACCCATACCTACAAGGGGGTCGTTGGGAGGAGGACTGGCTGTGGGTATGGGTGCGGGTTGTCGGACCCTAGGGATCGCTCCCGTTCGAGCGGGGACCCCCATCCGACAACACGCACCCATAGCCCTTTCCGACCCCGCTATGGGTATGGGTGTGTGTTGTCGGTTCGTCAGGAGAAGCCCAAATCCTTCCCACACCAAATGAGGATCAATGACTTGGGAACCGTTGTTTTTCCCCTTTCCCGGGCAACGGCCGCTACTCGGGGGGAGAGGGGGTCTCGGGCGGCACGGCGAGGCGTGCGCCCGCCCGGGGCGCGTCCGCGCCACCGGCGCGCATCCATCGCCTGTGTGCACCGCACTCCCTTTGGAGGCCCGGTAA
The DNA here is from genome assembly GCA_963575745.1 of Prorocentrum cordatum. Classification (NCBI taxonomy): domain Eukaryota; class Dinophyceae; order Prorocentrales; family Prorocentraceae; genus Prorocentrum; species Prorocentrum cordatum. The sequence goes on from CAUYUJ010004298.1 coordinate 38,308, forward strand.
TGGGCACCAACACCAAGACAGGGGGCTGCCTCCACAGGGGGGAGATGATCCTAGATTTCGGTGTTGGTGGTAATATTTCGGTCACCTTGGAAGCCAGAATATTACCACCGTCACCGAGATCGGGATCTTCTTCCCACGGTGGAGGAACACCGCCGATATTGGTGTTGGTGTCAACCTCTAGGCCTGCGATCCCTGTGCACACGACAGTGCCCAATGAACCTGCGTGCAAATCAGCGCCACCTGTACACGCCACAGTCCTTCCGCACACCACACCAGCCGCGTGCACTGCAGGAGCACGTCGCCCATGCACACCGCAGGGCCTGTATACTGCAGCAGCCGTGTGCGCAACAGCGCCCGTGTACACCGTAATACCTGCGCGCGGCGCGCGCCAGAACGCCAGCACCGTGAAACTGGATCACCTCAGGATCCCACAAAAACAAATCTTGAACGTAAGAATTAAAAAAACCTCTTCATGAGAAATGAAGCGCCCCTGGATTATACAGATAACCGTTGTTTATGATAAGATTATTAAAGGAAGCCCCAGGGAAAATGGAGCGCCTCTGGAATCCACTGAACACCAATTTTGCATATATATAATTTCAAAAGCAATCGCTACGAAGGCGGAACGCCTCTGGATTCCACAGAAAACCTATCTTGGATAAAAGAATCCCTACGGAAATTGGGGCACATATTTCAAAAGAGCCCCTATAGATAGTGGAGCGCCTGAGGATTCGACACGCGTGCACCGGGCCCCAACGCCTGCGTACACCACAACGCCATTGTACACCACAGCAACCGCGTGCAACACAGCGTCGGTGTACACCACAGTGAATGCGTGCACCACTGTGTTTGCGTACATCATAACGCTTGTGTACACCGCAGCAACCGTGTGCAACACAGCGCTGGGGTGCACCACGCTGCCTGCGTAAGCCATAGCGCCTGCGCACACCACAGCACCTGCGGGAGAAGGCGCGGGGCCGCCCAGTCATCATCTCCATAGCGCTGCGTCTACAATCAATGCGTGCATAAGGACGGGTGGTAAGGATGCAAGACCCTTGGAAGCCGAAGTTGGGATGTTTTGGCAAAAGCTGGCCAATGAAAGCGGAAAAGACAGGCGGCAAAGGCAAGGACACAAGGGTACCCTGGAGAAGGCGCGTCCTGAGTAGGCGCGTTGACTGTAGTATCGCACTGCAACCGAGCACTGGCCAGAAGGAAGAGAGAGAGAGAGAGAGAGCGAGATAGCCCCCGCTTATTGCGCTTGCGAAAGAGTGGTCGAAACAGCCTGCGGTAGCTGAGCCATCGCCAGCTGCCAGCTGCACTGGACGACGACGACGAAGACAACGACGACGACAACGACGACGACGACGACGACGACGACGACGACGACGACGACGACGACGACGACGACGGTCTGGCTCTGTTTTACTTTTTCCGTCCCTCGGCCACAATTATAGATCCCGCGGCAGCTTACCCCCGATCGCCATGTAATCCTCAGGGAGGCAGGGCCCCACGCAGCGAAACAAGGAGGTAGATCACAAGCAGCCGCGGGCTCGTTTACGCGGGTCCCAGGATCCGAAACGGCCCCGTGGGTCGCGATCAACCTTGAACGCCCGCGACGGCGTCGCCGCCGCATCAACAGGTTGCGAACCTGCCAGCGCCACAACACGTCTGTGAGCACCAATGCGTGCCGTTCAGACCACGCCACGCCTGTGATCACAGCGCCATACCTGCGGGGGGGGCCGCTCCCAGCATGTAGAAAGGGGCCCATGGCCCCCCCCCCAGCACGATCGTTAGCGTTACCCGGGGGGGAGGGAGCGGCTTGGCCCGGGCAGCGAGCGTTACACGCTCACTTCCTCATCCTCTCCTCTCGCTTCCGATGGGCGTTTGGGGCGGAAGGGCGGACGCAAGGCTGAGGAGGAGGACGAGGAAGAGGAGGAGGAGGAGGAGGAGGAGGAGGAGGAAGAAGAGGATGATGATGATGATGATGATGATGAGGAGGAGGAGGAGGAGGAGGAGGAGGAGGAGGAAACGGCGCTGGCAGCCGCTTGTGAGCATCGGCCACCTGGCGCGACTGCACCCGACAGAACTGGCCAGATCGCTCTCGCAGAAGGACGGAGGGGGAACGAGGCAGGCAGCTGGCATGACGTCGCGGAGCGACCTGCACGAAGTGGTGGATCTGGCGGGCGTCGGTCTTCAGGCGTCGGCCAACAATCGTCGACGAAGCGCGGAAGTCAACCCCGCGGGGGGGACGGCGGCCACAGCGGCGGAGGCGGCGGACGTGGCCGGGGCATACCGGAAGACCCCCTTTCGCCAAAAACCAAACATCAAAACAAATTGGCATCTCGGGGGCATCCTAGGGAAGGGATGGGGACAAATCTGGAATCTCTGGTCGGGCGCCGCGGCCGTTCCAGAGCGCTCCAGAACTTTGGCGGGAGGGAGTTCTGGAACGCTCTGGGGCGATGCATCTTCATCCTAGGCCCCCCTGGCACAGTCCGCAACGCGTCGCCCACGTCGGGTCGACTGGGGGTGCAACGAAGCACCGGTGAGTGCCGCCACGCGCCAAACGGCTCCCGAGCCGACCAGGGTAACGACGCGAATCCAGTCGTGGCGACGAGGGTCCTCCAGGAGACCCGAAACGAAACAAATGCATCGATGCTGGTATGTTTGAGGAAGCGCGATCAACCGCCGCTCGACTGGAAAAACATCCTCCCCGCCCCCCTCTTGGAAACCAGGGGGGGGGGCGGGGCAAAATTCCCCTCCCCCCCCCCAGAAGGGGGGAGGGAGGGTTGCAGCCCCCCCCCCTTCCTCCCGTTTCGAAACAGAAGGGAGAGGGGGGGACCGGGGGAGGGGAAGGGGCCGGTTCGCTCCGGGGGCTGGCGCACCAGGACCCGGGCCATGGCCGGAGCCAGGGTTGGGGCCATCAGGCCCGGGGCCAGGGCCTGGGCCGGGGCCGGGGCCAGGGCAAGGGCCAGGGCCGGGGTCGGGGCAGGGCCCCCCGCCCTTCCCCTGGTTCAAACTCATTCATGTGAGGGTCTAGACGAATATCCGGATCTTGTCCATCCCAAGTGGGAGGTAGGTCGTGTGGTATTTTGGGGGCCTCCAATTGTTCAGGAAATTGCCTCCGTTGGCGATCAGAAGATCTGGTAGTGGCATCTCCCCAACAGGTCGGAACCATATGGGTAAAAAAGCATCGCCTGTCCTCGCAGAAGCGCTCTCTGCCGATCTGGTGCAACCGGCGAACCACGCCCCCGCACAGTCCAACCCGACGAAGATTGTTGCGCATTGGGCCGTGTTTCCGTCCATGGCTGTGATAACCAGCGGGCCCAGTCCTGGTGCTACCAGCCCACATTGCGATCACCTTCCCAAGGAACGTCTTCTCGCCCTCCAGCTCCTGTCCAAGGACCCTGATCTGGCTATAACCAAGGACCTGCTGGAAGTTCATCTTCTTGAAGCTGAGCGTCGCCTGGAGAATACATGGCGGCGCTCGGTGCAATGGGGCAGAGAGCGGGAAGAACGGGACAAGAGTAAAGAGTACGTCGCCCGAGAACCGAATGACAGGGGACTCGTCCTGACTCCCCTCGTGGATCTCAACCACAGGCTCCGCTGCCACTGTGGATTGTACGGGGATGACTGTATGGATACAGAGGGGCACGAGGTAAAATCCGCCGACCCTGTCGGCGTGTGGAAGAGGCTTCTCCGTCTGTTCCCTCCTCAGCGAAATTGAGCAACGTCGTAATTGAGTCGAAGGGAAGCCCCTTCCCTTTGATCCCTTCCCCGCGGGGGGGGGGGGAGGTCCCGGGGGGGGTCCCAGGTTTTTACGCCGCCCCCCGGGGCGGGTCCCGGGGGGGGTCCCGGGTTTTTACGCCGCCCCCCTGGGAATCCCGGGGCCCAAAAAAGTCCCAAGACGGGCCAAGAGTGCCCAGAGAGGCCACCAAGACGATCCAAGAGGGCGCCGAATCGCCGAATGATCTGTCCAAGACGCCTCGACGGCCTCCAGACGGCCCAAGAGGCCTGCGAGACGCCCCAAGAGGCCTCCATGACCGTTCCCACGAGAGCCCCAAGAGGTACAAATCACGGATTTCCCATACGTTGTTATAGGATTTATTGCGTTTTCGCCTCTTCCGCTTCCCCACGCGCCAAGACGGCCCAAGAGGCTCCTAAGATCGCCCCGACACGGCCCAAAAGGCCTCCGAGAGGATCTCCAAACGGCCCAAAAGTGCCCCAAGACGGCCCAAGACGCCTCCCAGATTCACAAAAAGGCCCCCAAAACGGTTCCAAGAGAGCGCCCAGACGGGGGACCCGAACGAACATTTCCAGCCCTCAGCCCCGAGAAGCTCCCAAGAGGCCCTCCAGGAAGCCCACAGAGGCCCCAAGAGGCTCCCGAGAAGCACCGAAAACTCTCCTAGGAAGCTACAGAACAAACTAGGAAGTTACAAAACAACCAGTCGTCCCTCCTCTTCGACCTTGTCCTCCTCCTCCTCATGTTCCTCCTCCTCCCCATCACAGAACTGAGGAGGGACACTTTCCCGAGCGCGGCAAGCGCGCTTTCAACGCCTCCGACGTCCGACAGCGCCTCGCAGCCACCGTCCGATCCGCGAGGGCTGGCGCGCCCAGACGACAGGGTCGTCTCCAGGGTCGGCGGCATCGGCCGTAAGGCCTTCGCATTAGGGGGACCCGTGCTAAAAGAAAGCACGTTCTCTTTCCTTTTACGGAGGCGTGGGCGCGTCCGTGACCGGCGCGCCATGATACCTCAAGAGTCCTTGTGAGCCGATATGGCGGCGCACAACAAAATGCAGAGAGAGGCGCAGCAGGAGGAGAAGCCGACAGGGGCCTGACAACACATTGTGCTTTGTTTGGGCGATGTGTGAGCTATGGTGTATCTCTGTTTGAGCTTTGTTGGGGCTTTGATTGAGCTTGGTTGGGGCTTTGTTTCAGCTCTGCTGGAGCTTAGTTTGAACTTGGTTTGGGCTTTGTTTGAGCGTTGCTTGAGCTCTGTTGGAGCTTTGTTCCAGTTGTGTTGGAGTTTGTTGGGGCTTTGCTTGAGTTTGTTTCAGCGATGTGTAGGTTATGCTGGAGCTTTGAATTAACTTCATTGGAGCTGTGCTTGAGATTTTGTTTGCGCGTTGTTATGGCTTGTTTGCGCTTTGATTGTGCTTTGTCTGCGCTTTGTTGGAGCTTTTTTGGAGCTGAGTCGGGGCTTTGTTTGAGCTGTGTGAGAGCTTTGTTTGAGCTTTGCGTGAGCTTTGTTTGATCGATGTGTAAGATGTGTTTGAGCTTTGCTTGAGCTCCGTTGGAACTGTGTTTGAGCTTTGTTTGAGCGTTGTGTTGGTTTGCTTTGAGCTTCGTTCGAGCTTACGACGACGACGGAAACGGCGACGGCGTCGTCGATGACGGCGGTGATGGGCGGGATATCGAATGCATCCTGCACTCGGCGTTGGGACAAGATTGAGGGGCAAGATATCACAACCACCGGGGACACCGTTCGGGCGGGCGATACATCAAATTTACGATTCAATCAGTCATGGGGCACATTCAGTCACGCGGGCGGGCGGGACAGCAAATGCAACCTCCAATCTGAGATGGGACAAAGATGAAGGAAAAAACGCTGGAACCACCGAAGACGCACGTCGGGCGAGCGGGACATTCAAAGTAGCCTTCACTCAGCGAAGGGGCGTCCTCATCATCACCATCATCATCATGATCACAACCACCGGGGACGCCGGTCGGGAGGACGGCACATTGATTGCACGATTCACTGAGTGATGGGGCGTTCAGTCGGGCTGGCGGGCGGGACAGCAATCAGGGACAAGGTTGGGGGACAATATATCACAACCGCCGAAGACGCCGGTTGGGCGGGCGGGGCATTAAATGAAACCTTCAGTCAGTGTTGAGGCGTCATCTTCATCATCAAGAGCTACGTCCTGCGCCACCATTCCAAATGCGCCCCACTTGCCTCACTTACCCCACTTGCCGCGCCCGCCCGAGCAAGTTCGAGCTTTGTTTGAGCTCTGTTGGAGCTTTGTTGGAGCTTTGCTGGAGCTTTGTTGGAGCTTTGTATGAGCTTTGTTGGAGCTTTGCTTGGGCTTTGTTTGATCATTGTTTGAGGTTTGTTTGAGCTTTGTCCCCCCCCTGGTCCCAACCGGGGGAGGAAGCCGCCCCCCCGCACCAATAGTTCGAACCGGGGGAGCTTCTCCTCCGCATGCGGTACTAATTCCAACCGGCTGGATCTAATCCCAACTGGTTGATAAATTTTCCAACCGACTCGAAAAGACAAACTGATACGAATTACAACTGGCCAAACAACGAGGCGATGTTCGGATATCCCCAAATGGAATCATCTGCTTATGTCTGCATATGTGTTCCAGAAGCTAGCATCATTGCCTGGGTTGAAACTTGTACCAGGTTTGTCCGGGGATGTTAATATAACGATTCAATGGCTTAAAGGAATCAGGGCTTCAGGGCTTAAGGGGTGCAGGGCTCAAGGGTCCCAGGGTTTCAGGGTTTAAGCGTTCAAAGACTTAAGGGATTAAGGATTCCAGTGCTTAAGGATTCAAGGGCATACGGGTTTAAAGGGGTAATGGTTTGGGTGTTTATGGGTTTAAAGCATTCAAGGGCTCAAGAGTTCTCGGGCTTCCAGGCTTAAAGGCTTATGGATGTACGGGTTTAAAGGGTACAGGTATTTGAGTGCTTAAGGCCTTACAGGGTTAAAGGGTTTGAAGGCTTAAAGGTTTGAGCACCATCATCATCATCACCACCATCATCAGCATCGTCATCATCATTACCAGCATCATCACCATTACCAGCATCATCATCACCACCACCACCATCGTCACCATCATATCATCAACATCCGCATGAACATTATCAATATAAACATCATCATCATCATCAGCATCAGCAGCAGCATCATCATCATCATCATCATCATCATCATCATCATCATCATCATCCCACTCATCCGTCGTAGGCACGCCGTCCTCTTCCTCCTTCTCCTCCTCCTCCTCCTTCCCGTCCTTCCCCGCCAGAAGAGAGGGAATGGGATGAGCACTTCGCTGCATGCGCCGCCCTCTCTTCCTGGCGCTTCGTGGGCTGCCACAGACCCCCCGGTCACTCTCCAATGTCCCCCCTCCTCTCCTCCCTCCCTCTTCCTCCTCCCTCCCTCCCTTCCTCCTTCCTCTCCCTTCCGCCTCTCCTCCCTCCCTCTTCCTCCCTCCCTCTTCCTCCCTCCCCCTCGAGGCGTCACGGCCGCCACCCTGCGGAACGACCGAACGACGACGACGACGAAGACGACGACGACGACGCGCGCGCGCGCGCGCGTGGGGAGGGGGCGCACCTCCTCGGAGGGGGCCGCCGCGCGCGAGCAGCGACGACGACAACGACGACCAGGACACACGGCGGCAACGGCGAAGACGGCGGCGAGGACGGCGACCGCTTCTTCAAGCGCCTCCTGGGGGGCCCCTCGTCGCCACGGCCGGGGCCGCCTCGAACTTTTTGTTTTGTTACGCGCGACCGCTGCAGCATGCTGTAAAACGATCCCGGCAGGCTGCGCCCGCGATCTGAGATGGCCTCCGGCGCCGCCCTGCGCAAATGAGACCGCCGCGGCTGACGGAGGCGGGTGCGGCCCGTTCGGCCGATGCCGCCAAAGCCCGCGGCCTAGGGCCACGCTCCAGGTCTGGTGGGCTGTACCCTGAGGAGTCCGCCCTTGCAATCCGCCCCCCTCACGGCCCCCCCCCCTCCCTCCTGCAACCCTCGTCGATATTAACATCAAAAATGTCTGACGTGGTTGAACTGCTTGTCGGAAGATCTGGGGCCGAGTATCGATGAGTGCGGGGTACTTTCATGCGCCGCCCCTCCAATGTCCGTCGACGTCAAACTTTCGAGTCAACTTCGGCCAGACTATTTTTGCCCTCGCCCCGACATTAAAGGGGCAGCGTGTCGACATTGAGGGGCGCGCCGAAATCGAAATGACGTGCCAGCAACTGTTGAGGTTAATTTTGACGAGGGTAGTGGGAGGCCGACGGGCTGGACGGGGGGGGGGCGGGCGCCCACAGCGCGGCCTCACTGCTTCCTGCCGCACGCCGGGAGGCAGCCCTTCTTGCGCTGCGGCCCCGGGGCGCCGGCCCGGTCCTGCTCGTAGTGCCGGACCTCGCCTCGGCCGCTCGGCCGCTGCGCGGCCACGAGCGCGTCCTCCTCGGCCCGCGCCCTGGCGCGGAGCTCCTCCAGCTCCTGGCGCTTCCTGGCAAGCAACTCCTCGTCCATCTGCACCTTCAGGCGCTCCTCATCGATGCCTCCGGCGCCGGTCGCGTCCGGCTCCAGCGCCGAGGCCCCCAACGCTTCCAGCTCCGCGCGGGTCTCGTCGAGGCGCCTCTGGACCTCCTCCTCGCAGGGCTGCTCCTCCGCATCCTCGGCGCCTGCGTCGTCCACGGGCCTGCCGCTCCCGCTCTCCCGGCAGGCGCCGAGGTAGGCCATAACCGCCACGTAGCGGACGAAGTCTGGGAATGTGGTCTGCGAGACCGATCCAACCCCGTCGCGGTCGAAGAAGCCAAAAAGGGCTGAGTACTGCGGGAGCGTCACCGCGAGCTCCTTGGACTGCATCAGCTCCCGAACGGCTGGGAACAGGCCGACGGGGTCGACGGCGTCGTTGCTCTCGTCCTCCCATCCCTGCAGGAAGCAGATCTGGCACGAGTCAGCGAAGCCCTCGCTGCCGACGTCCCTGGCGAAATCCCCCCAAGAAGGTAGCTCATTGCCTGGATGAGGCTCCGGCAGCAGCCCCTGCAGCGCCTCCTCCAGGTAGCCTGGGTCCGCCTCCAGCCTCGAGATCAGCTCGCCGAGCGGATCCCTCGGCACCGCTGCTCCGCGCGGGCCGTCTGGCGCCGCCAGCGCCGCCTCCAGGTCCACCTTCGGGGCCTCCGGGGGCACGTAGCCGCCGTCCTCGAAGGCAAACAGGCTCCCAGAGGCTCCCGCCTCGAGGTCGAACGGGTCCCCCTCGGCGAAGGCCCTGGCTCGGACGAAGATCCGCTCGGCGAGCCAGAACTGCACGGCCTGCATGAGCACCCGGAACGCCGCCATCAGGAGGTAGCCGAGCACGGGCACGCCGAAGGCCCGCGCGAGGAAGAAGCGGGCCAAGACCTGCAGCTGGAAGGCCTGCGACAGGACAAGGGCGGCCACGCCGAGCTTGGAGACGGAGATGACCAAGACCCACAGCATCACCTGCTGCGCGTACACCACCTTCACGAAGGCCCCGGTCTTGCTGCGGTACTTGCCGGCGCAGACCTGCTGCGCCTTCCGCTCCGAAATCACTTTCTTGATCAACCACACGGCGATGCGCAGGATCCACAGCGAGGCGTACATGCCGAGGGACGTGTCCAGCATGATCTCCACCGCGTACCACCCGCACTCGTCCCCCGCTGGCTCGATGGAGCCCAGCATCGAGGCGCAGCATGCGGACGTCATGGCGCCGGCCCACACCGCCCCGAGCGCGACCTTGGAGAGGTCGAGCAGGACCTGCTCCTGCGACCGTGGGGGCGCCTCCGCCGATCCCCCCGGGAGGCCCCCGTGCTGGAGCAGGAACAGGAGCAGGCTCGCGAGGAAGAGGGCCGCGCTGGAGACGGGCCCGGACAGGATGTCGCAGCAGGACATGGCGCGGGGTCCCGGGGGGGGAAGGCGGCGCCCCCCTCCTGCCTAGGGGCCTGCCATCGCCGCCTGCCCCCGAGCCAAAACGGCTGCGGGGGGGTGCGCCTCGAAGCCTTGGCCAAAAAGTGGCCCTGGAGAGACGACGACGACGACGACGACGACGACGACGACGACGACGACGACGACGACGACGACCACGACGACGACGACGACCACGGCGACGGCGACGACGACGACGAGTCCGCCTGCCCGCAGGCAGGGCGACATAGCCCCTGCTACCCCTGAGCGCAGCTTCTTGCTGACAACAGCAGCACCACGGCTGGGAGCTTCCACTCCCGCCGGATCCGGCCAGCCCCGGACGGGACGAGCCCATACGACGGACGCCTCGAAGACGCCCGTACGGCGCCTCTGAGACGCCTGTGGGGCTTCTCATGGATATTGGTTGAGATTTCTCCTCGAGCGGTTGGAATCAATACCAACGGGATTGCATTGTGTAGAAGCGTGGTTGGAAACAGTTCGAGTTGTATCCCATTTCCGGTCTCCTCCCCACCTCCCGCCCCGGTTCGAACGAGGGGGGTCCCCCCCCCTCCAGGTCCCAACCGGGTGGGGGGTGGGATGGGGTCGCCCGAAGGCTCCTCAGAAGTTCGTTGGAAGCTCCCTTGAGGCTCCTTAGAGGTACCTTAAAGGCTCATTAGAGGCCCCTTTGAGGTTCTAAAGATTCCTGAGCGGTTCCTTAGAGGCTCCCTAGAGGCTCCTCCGAGGTTCCTTTAAGACTGCTTAGAGGCTCCTAACAGGCTCCTTAGAGGCTCCTTACAATCTCCTTAGAAGCTTCTGCGAGGCTCCGCAGAAGCTCCTCACAAGCTCCTTACAAGCTCCTTGAAGGCTCCTTGGAGGCTCCCTACAGGCACCTTGAAGGGTCCTTAAAGGCCCCTTGAAGGTTCATTAGAAGCTCCTCTGAGATTCCTTAGTTCCTTGGAGGCTCCTTGAAGGCTCCTTAGAAGCTCCTTAAATGTTCTTCTGAGGTTCCTTAGAGGGTGCCTCGAAGTTTCTTAAAGGCTCCCCAGAAGCTCCTCCGAGGTCCCTTAGAGGCTGCTTAAAGGCTCCTTGGAGGCTACTCTGGAGTTCCTTCGACGTTCCTTACAGGCTCCTTACAGGCTCCAGAGATATTCATTGAAAACGGCTCCTTCGTGGCGGGTGGAGGGCGAGGAGGAGGAGGAGGAGGAGGAGGAGGGGGATGAGGAGGAGGAGAACGAGGAGGAGGAGAAGGAGGAGGAGGATGAGGAGGAGGAGGAGAAGGAGGAAGAGGAGGGGGAGAAGGGGAAGAAGAAAAGCAGGGGGAGGAGGGGATGAGAAGGAGGAGGAGAAAGAGGAGGAGAAGGCGGACGACGAGGAGAGGGGGGGAGAGCAAACATATGGGAGGAGGGGGAGGAGGGGAGGAGGAGGAGGAGGAGGAGGAGGAGGAGGAAAAGAGGAGGAGGAGGAGGAGGAGGGAAAAAACAGGAGGAGGAGGAGGAGGAGGAGGAGGAGAGGAGGAGGAGGGGGAAAGGGGAAAGGGGAGGATGAGGAAGAAGGGGAAGAGGAGGAGGAGGAGGAGGAGGAGGAGGAGGAGGAGGAGGACTGGGACTTCTTCGAAGTGATCGCGGCCGGGGCACCATTGTCTCGCGTCGCGCGGCCCTGGATGGCTTAGACTGCGGTGCTCAACCTGCTGTGTGGGGCCCACTGCAGCGTCTCCAGTCCTGCGCGCCCGCAGCGCGCCGCGGGCGCGACGGCGGATTTGTCCAAACCTAGCGGATGAAAGTGGGTGGAGCGTGCAGGCCACTGGAAGCTGTGCCAGCAAGGCGGGTCGAGTTCTTCGCAGCTTGGGCACGGACAGAATGCGTGCGGAAACCCGCCGCTTTTCCTCATCATCTTGAGCAGGGCTCGCTGTCGCGGTCGCGGGGGACGTTGTCCATTCGAGACACGAGGCCACCTGCCGAACAGCGGCCGCTGTCGGTTTTGGACAACTTCTGGAGAGCGCGGCCGAACGAGTCGCCCTGCCCCCCGCCCGCCGCCGCCGCCGAGTCGCTCGGTCCCCGCTTCCTTTCTTGAGCGCGCGGGATCCCCAAACCCACGTGGACGACGCTTCCCATGGTTTCGTGCCTTTTGGGGGTCCGGGGGGGCCCCGAGCCCACGGGGAGGGAGAGCGCAGCCGACCGATTCACTTTGCCCCCCCCCCCCCGCCGTCGGCGCCGAGCCGCTTGGCCCCCGATCCCTCTCCCACGAGCGCGGGAGCTCCCCCTGGCTTCGAGGGCGACGCTTCCGCCGGCAGCGTCTCGCGTCTTCGGGGCCCCGGTGAACCCCCGAACCCACTGGGGGTGGGAGAGGAGGGGCGACGCTCACTTGGCCCAGAACCGCCGCCTTTCGCGTGGGCGCGGGATCTCCCAAACACCCGAGGGCGACTCTTCCAATGGACGCGTTTCGCCTTCTCGGGGGTTCGAGGTCGAACCCACGGGGGGCGAGGGTGGTCGCCGACCGAGTCGCTCTGCCCCCCGCCGCCGCCGCCGAGCCTTTCGGCCCCCGATGCCTTCCTTGCGGGCACGTGACCCCCCAAGCCCCCCAAGGCAGCGCTTCCAGTGGAAGCGTTTCGTGCCCTCGGGGGTTAGGGGGGCCCCCGAACCCCGAGGGGGGGGACTGCGTGGCCAAACCAATCGCCCTGCTCCCCGCCGCCGCCGCCGAGTCGTTTTTTCAGCCCTGCCGCAGGCCATGCCCTTCCCCGCTCGGCTAGAGGCTGTCGGGACGTGTCCTCGGCACTGCTCAGCTATCTAGATCGGTTTCGAAACTGATTATTTCAGCCACGCTAGACCTCCTGGGACCAGCTTGGGGGTAGAAACAAGGAGGAGGAGGAGGAGGAGGAGGAGGAGGAGGAGGAGGGGGAGGGGGAGGAGGAGGAGAAGGAGGAGGAGTAGGCGGAGGAGGAGGAGGAGGAGGAGGAGGAGGAGGCGGGCAAGGAGGAAAAGGAAGAGGAGGAAAACGAGGGGGAGGAGGAGGAGGAGGAGGAGGAGGAGGAGGAGGAGGAGTAAGATAAACAGGAGGGGAAGAAGTAAGAGGACGACGAGGATTTCGGCACGAGGAAGACGAAGAAGATGAGGAGGAGGAGGAGGAGGAGGAGCAAGAGCAGGAGGAGGAGGACGACGACGACGAGGGAAGAGGCAGGACAAGAGGAGGGAAATAACGGCCGAGGACAATGAGGATGATCAGTCGGGTTCTCGAAATGCGTTGTTGTGGGGGTTGCGTGGGTATGTGTTGTGAATACTTGTTGTTGTGGGTGTATGTCGTTGCTTTGAGGTGGCATGTGTTGTTGTAAGCTGTTGTTGCAAAACAACATGGCTCCCATATCCCAGAAAGTAAACTGTTACCAATTCCATGCGGGGCACCCATGTTGACTCCCAGAACGAAGGTGTACCCTTAAGACGTTCATGTGATGTCTGGATCGTCTTAGAATGCGGTACAACAGGAATCCAAGTGTATGCCGGAGACGGCTGGTTGTACTTGGTATCGGTTTGTTTTTTCGCCAGTTGAGAAGCTTCATAGTCGGCTGTAATTGGCCCCAGTCGTGTGTGATTGGTCCGACATGCGCGGGTCCGCCCCCCCCTGGGGGGGTGGGATTTGACCCCCCCCCTCCGGTTCGAACTATGGGGGGGGCTTGACAGGAACGGTTCAAATTGCTCCTTCGTCTGTTTCGTCCTCTGAGACTACGTCGTCGTCGTCGCACCGACCCGCACGACGGCGACGAAGCGACGAAGGCGGCGGCGACGACGACGACGACGACGACGACGACGACGACGGCGACGGCGATGGCGCCAGCGTGCCAGCCTCGAGTGCGTCTCGCAACACGCATACGAGCCAAACGAGGCCAAGCCTCTGTGGATCTCATACTGGTGCACGTACTCCGTTGCCTCCGCCAGCTGGTCCAGGTGGACAATCCCGACCCCGTCCCCGGGGGTACCTTCTCGCCCCAGATCTGGTTCTGATGGACCCGAGGCCTACTCACGGGCCCCAGAAGCCGAACTCAAGGAACAGCGCCGGGATTGAAAAAGAATCCTTTCGTCGTCGTCGTCGTCGCCGCCGTCGTCGTCGTCACCGTCGTCGCCGTGGCCGTCGTCGTCGCCGTCGTCGTCGTCGCCGTCGTCGGCGTCGTCGTCGCCGCCGCCGTCGTCGTCGTCCGCGCCGAACGGCACCGCCGCGGAGGCAGCCGCGGCCAGCCGCGGCTGGCGACAAGGCGAGGCGGGCGCGCGGCGGGTCGGCGCGCCGCGGCCTCGCGGCAGGCCCCGAAGTCGCTGCCCAGCGCGTCCCGCTGCCTCCCCGGGGCAAAAGGCGGCCCCTCCCTCGGGGCTCCGGCGGTGCCCGTCGGTCGGAAGAGGTGGGCAGGAGATGATGGTGATGATGATGGTGATGATGCTGATGATGATGACGCTGATGATGATGATGATGATGATGATGATGATGGTGGTGGTGGTGGTGATGATGATGATGGTGGTGGTGGTGGTGATGATGATGATGATGATGATGATGATGATGATGCTGATGCTGATGAAGAGGAGTATGGGGAGGAGGAGGAGGAGGAAGCGGAGGATGTTGATGTTGATGCTGATGTTGGTAATGATGATGATGATGATGATGATGAGGATGATGAGGATGATGCTGATGATGATGATGATGGTGATGATGATGATGATGTTGATGATGATGATGATGATGATGATGGTGATAGTGATGGTGATGGTGATGGTGATGGTGATGGTGATGATGATGGTGATGGTGCTGATGCTAATGCTGATGACGATGATGATGATGCTGATGAAGAAGAAGAATAAGAGTAGGAGAGGGAGTATGAGGAGGAGGAGGAGGAGGAAGCGGAGGATGTTGATGTTGATCTTGATGTTTGTAATGATGATGATGATGATGATGATGATGATGATGATGATGATGACGATGATGATGATGATGATGATGATGATGATGATGATGAGGAGGAGGAGGAGGAGGAGGAGGAGGAGGAGGAGGAGAAGGATGTGGAGGATAAGGCGGAGGATGGGGAGGAGGACCATGAAGCAGGAATCGGGGACGCGCAAACATGGAGTAGCGATCCATGGATTTGGCGCGCGGACGCCAGATCCATGGATCGGAGGAGGTGCCCTCCCCAAAATGCGGCCGGTGCCGCCTCGTTCGACGGTGGAAATCCGCGATTTCCCATGGAAACGGGGCCCGTCGCAAATCCACGCCCCCTTCATCCATGCTTGCGATCGCCTGAAGGAAGGAGTTGGAAGTAGATTGGGCGTCCGCCCGCCCAAGGAAGGAGTTGGAAGTAGATTGGGCTTCCGCCCGCCCCCTGAAAACGAAGGAAAAAGAGAGCACCACTCGATCCTTGAAGTAGAGGGCGCCGAAAGTAGGTTGGAGTCTGGGAATCCAGAAACACCTACTTTCAACCACCGATGGGCATGTGTTTCCGATCCCAGAGCTTTCTCTCGCTTTTGGCCCATGGGGCCCGCCACCGGGCCCCCGGAACACACAAAACACTTCCAGTGAAGCCAACTGCCCCTGGGGAAGGGGTCAGGACCTCCCTGGGGGGGGCGCGCATTGCAAAACACACATGTTGTCGGATGTCTAGCTCCCTCGCGCACCGGCGCGGAAGGAGATGAACTTGGCGCCTCCGTCTGGGAGATTTTTGGGCGCTTCGGGGGGCTCCCGCCACCGCGGCCGAACGCAGCTCGGAGAACGGGCCAGGATGACCCTGGGAGGAGGAGGAGGAGGAGGAGGAGGAGGAGGAGGAGGAGGAGGAGGAGGAGGAGGAGGGGGAGGGGGAGGAGGGGGAGGGGAGGGGGTCCAGAGACCCGTTCGGAACGGGATCTGGTCGGGGGCAAGGCGAAGGACCTGGCATGCCGAGAGGCAGGATGGCTTCAACCAAGTGACGGGCCTCTGTGCAGGGGCTCCTAGGGAACCGTCCTGCCCTGACCTCCCAGGGTGCTGAAACGACAGCCCCATCAGACCTGCAGGCCAACCTTGACTGCTTGAACAGCCCCCGAGGATCGGTGCAGACGCCACCCTGGACAAGCCAGGAGGGCTTGTACACCGATCCCGGGCCCAGGATGGGCCTGGTCATGATCGGTGCCGAGGTGATCAGCTGACGTTGCCCCACAGAAAGGCCCATCAAAGTCCTCGCCGCCCGATCACGCTATCCTTCCACAGACGTCTCTTCCTCCCCATCCCTTCTCCTTCGGTCCCCCTCCTGTTTCTCCTCCCTTCCGCCCCCATCCGACCCGCTTCTCTCCGGTCCCTCCCTTTCCCCCCCCCCCGGCCGAGCAGTATTCTGAGCCTCTGAACGCAACGCTTCGGAGGCATCTCGAGAGGCTGAGGCCGGGGCAGTGGCCCAAGGACCAAGGCTCAAACCGAGCAAAGTCCTCGTGGTTCGCTTTCGTCCTGGATCCGCATCGCGAAGGGGTTAACTCGTGCCCGTGTCCCCTCCGTCCCTCTCCCCCCCTCCTCCATTCCAGAGTGCTGTTGCCGCCAAGCTCCACCGCCGCAGGCTGTCGATGCGGTCTGGGACTCGTGCCGCCACCCCACGGCCCTCCCTCCCTCGTCAGCCCAATGCCCTGGTGAGCAGGACCCCTTGTGCCGATGGGCCTCAGAACGTGTGTCAGCACCAACGTGTGCATGTCAACCAGAGCCCATCAATACGACGCAAGCGGTGTAGTAAGGGACGACACAGGCTGTGTGCTATCTGCGGAGTTGAACGGGGAAAGCACACATTGAGCTAACACACGTCCTGAGGATCATCGACTGAGACTAAGAACTTCATTGACGGAATTTCAGTAGAGGCGTGCTCCGTTAAGCGCTCCCTTGCAAATACCCTGCCACTGCTTCCCCAAAGGCAATAGAGAGAGAGGGAGAGAGACAAGCAGGAATGCGTCCAAGTCGCCCGAGCGCAAACGCTAGGAGAAATAGAGGGACGGGAAGAGGCTGACGACCAACCACTGTCGCGGTGGCCTGCCCTCCCTCATCCTTTTGATACGGTGCTTCTGCACCGCCAAAGTCGGGGGGTGGTCCGAGGGGCCCTTGCAGGGCCGCTTGAGGGCCACCACCTGACCCGACTCCCCGACGTGGCAGGCACATCGTTCACAGAACGCCACGCCGTTGACCTCGCCATCCGATGGCCAAGGTCGTGGAACAGGGCCCAGGCCGCAGGGTCCCGCCCCCGAGACACCGACGCCCGAGGTCCCAGGGAAGACGGAGGGGCCCCACCGCACGACGGCCCAGGCCCCGAGGCCTGCCCAGCGAGCGCCGCAGCCGACCCACCACCCGATGCCGAGCCCACAGCCACCACC
The DNA here is from genome assembly GCA_963575745.1 of Prorocentrum cordatum. Taxonomy (NCBI): domain Eukaryota; class Dinophyceae; order Prorocentrales; family Prorocentraceae; genus Prorocentrum; species Prorocentrum cordatum. The sequence continues at coordinate 55,302 of CAUYUJ010004298.1, forward strand.
AGGCCAGGCTCGGCATCCGTGGGGGCCAGCGCCCACGAATCCCCACCGACGGGCCCCACAGGGGCCTCCGCCGAGCCCTCGGGATCCAGGGCGGCCTCCTCAAGCAGCCTGTCGGCCGCCTCCGGCGCCGCACGAGCACCCTCGGACACAACCAACTCCCAATCATTTGGGGCCCCGACGAAACACACGTTTCGCTCTCCAAAGGCCAAGCGGCGAAGGACGGCAGCGGGCGGCAGCAGCCGTCGGAGAGCGGAGGCCAGCCTCGGTTCTGGTGAACGTGCCGCACTCGCGACATCTCCACTCGCCCCTGGTCCTGCCGTGCCAGAGGTGGTGACCTCCAGGTCCCACGATAGATACCACAGGCGCACACGCGCACACAGCTCGGGCTGGGGGGCTCTCGCCCTGGCCCCCTTCAGACCGCGACTCCGACGAACACAGCCCCAGCTCAACGAGACGCCCCCCAGCCCAGGCCAGATACTTAGAAAACTCCGGGGATTCCTTCGGGGCAAGTCTATACAAGTCAGCCGTCCCGCGCCCGACAGCGTCCGCCGAGGCCCCCAGTGTAGCAAAAAAGTCGGCCCAGGCATCCCCGAGGACATAGCCAAACGAGGGGCCCTGCTCGGGCCCAAGGCACGCAGCATCATCGAGGTCCTTATGGGCAGGGCGCCAGTGCACAGCGTGGCGGCCCCCCCCTAGCCTCGACCACGGCGTGGATCTGCCTGCACACAGCTGCGTGCTGGCCTGCTGAGCTAGCGACGGCCGAACTCCGTTCGAGCGCTTCGCGGGCAAGCCCGAGGAGGTCAGTGACTATAACATCCACGGACGGTAGATTTTGCAGGGCACGCGGCATCGCCACTCTCTCAGCTTCGCCAACCGCCTGGCTTGGCCCCGCGAGCCGCCCATAGCAGGCACGCAGCGGGAGCCCCGCATCAGGCAACTGGACAAACGCCCATCCGCAGCCCCGAATTCCGGGCCGGTGGGACCACCTCCCCGAGCCGTCCGTGAACACCACGTTGCCTCGCGGGCCTGGGTGGTCGGCCCAGTCGCCCACCAGAGACACGGTGGGCCTCGGGGTGGCGGCACACGGGGGCCTGGAGGCAATGGCATGCCCACCGAGGGTTCAACACTGTGCGGATCTGAAACCCCACGGCGCCCGATCGGACCCTGGGCTAAAAAAACATCACGAAGTTTAACCCCTGAGTCTCAGAGATCGGCACCTCCTCCTCCTCTCCTTCGAGAAGCGTCTCCCGCAGCGCAGGGCACTCCAGGAGGAGGTGGCCGATGGACTCACATGGGGCACCGCACCCCCTACACTTTGGGTCGGGCACGTACCCTGCCGCGCGCAATCGATCTTTCAGCCACCAGGAGTTGGCCCACAAGGATCTGACGATCCCAGCTGACTTCGCAGTCCTGAGCGCAGCCCCTTTGGACCCAACCGACGCTCGGATCCCGCGGGGCCACAACTGGCAACCGCCAAGGAAATCAGGAAAATGGGCCTGGACCCTACGCATCTGCCACCTCTGAATGCCTGCGCGCAGCAGCTGCACCATATGATGAGGGCCGATATGCATGAACGAAAAAACCTCCCCCAGGTCAGAACGAACCAAAATCGACGACTCCATCGACCAATCGACCCTCATCAAAGACAGGCAAACGACCGCCATGGGCCCCGACGCATGCTCCATGTAAACGTCTCAGTTCGCCTGTCCGCTAGGGCACTCCAGGCCCGCTCAAGCACTCCGATCGAAAACGTCTGCATCCACACTGCATGGGCATAGTGCTTAAACGGCCCAAGCGTAGCCTCAAACATCGGATCGTACCAAGGGTCGGGCTGCGTAGCCAGGTAGACCGTGATGGACCCCCCCCCGACCCTTGGCACCCACGAGGGCCCCCGCAGCAGCTCGGAGCCTACGGAGCTCGGTGTCGGTAGTGCCCGACACTCCACAGCAATGGCTAGCCCCAGGGAGCAAGCCAGTCCTCCAGAGCCGCGAAACCTTGTTACCCAGAGCCTTGCGCAAGGGATACGTCCTACGCATTCGGATCCTGAGTTTGGCAAGTCGAGCTCTAGTGATCGGTCTTCTCCGATCTCGTCCTGACAGCTCATGTCCTAGGTTGCGCATGTTGCGTTTCACCTCGAGTCTAGCTGCCCCCGCCCAACGGCGAGAGGCTTGACGGACCGCGCGGCTGCCAGCAACATATCCTGACTTGCACTGCCTCCCCAAAGGCACATATCACGCGACAGCAAATGGAAACGACCGTCAACAACTTCTCAGCTCCCGCAAGTACGCGCGCAAGTGCCACCGATGATTCAATATGGGCCGGTGGCATGGGCGAAGCGATTGATTTCGAAACGAACAAGCTATCGAGTAGTCATTCGTCGTCATCGTCGTCGGCTTCGTCGTCGTCGGCGTCGTCATCGTCGTCATTGTTGTCGTCGTCATCATCATCGTCGGCGGCGTCGTCGTCACCGGCGTTCTGCGCGCCGCCGACCCCTGGCACGCCGAAATGGGTACAACAAATCGATAGCTACGATGCCCAGCAGCAAATCTAGTCTAAAGTCCACATCGGCCGCAGCAGGGCAGGCGTCATTGTACCTCGAATGGGCCGCATCCGCGGAGACGCCGACAGCGAATCCTGTTCAAGATGGACTCGGGAGCGGCCAAGAGGGGGGTGTCCAAGAGGGGGGGGTGCAAATCATGACCGGCGGCCTGTGCGCGACCCAGCGGGGAGGCCAGGACCGCAATGAAACAATAAGAGGCGCCATGAAATCTAGGGAAACATCATGGCCCCCGCCATGATATCCCCCCCCTAGTCATCAACCCCCTCCTTGCCGCCCCCGATCAGGATGGACATGAGCTGCTGCTGGACTTCGTCCTCTGTCTGTACATACCCCTCTCGATCCTCCAAAGACCCACCACGGCAGGTCCGCCCCCCCAGCCGGGCGCCCCGGAGCCCCACTGGGCCATCTCGTGGCCCTCCTGGGCGGTGCGGGACCCCTCGGGGCATTCCTTCTTGAGGGCCTGCCAGGGGGTCGTCTGGGCGCCCTCGTCATGCGGCGTCGTCGTTGCTGAACTCCCGCTTCTGACGAGTAACGATTGCTGATCCCCCTCCTCCGGTGACCACTGAATCTTTTGGTTGCAGTGCCCCTCCCAGGGTTCGCACCCAGAGTGCGGTGTCCACAAACTGCGCCCCTGGCCCCCAGTTTACAAGGACAGCGGCTCCCGCCCGATGCTTCCTCACGGGATATTCCAAAATCGCGCTCTCGCGCGGGACTGCCTGACAAGTTGTGCAGGAATCGCACTCTCGCGTGGCACCTCGTCGCAACTTACTCAAATGCCGCGCCCTCGACGCTCAGAAATCACGCTCTCGCAGTGGCCTTTCTCCGCGTTGCCTTGGGAATCGCGCTACCGCTCGAGACTTTCTCGCGATCCAGGGTTCACGCTTCAACAGCCCGCCTGCTCGGCCTGGCCGCCTGGGCTCGCCTTCCAGACCCGCCCGCTGGGGTCTGCTCGCCCGCTCAGCCCGTCTGGTTCTGCCACGCGTTCTCTGCTGCGGGCCCCCCTCCTGATATCCTTCTCCCTCCCCCCTTCCATCCGTCCTTTCTTCCCCTGTCTTAGGGGCTGCGCTGAGTGCGCGTGGCTGGGAAGGAAGATATACCCCCAAGGGGGTACGATCGAAGACGGATAGGGCGGGTACCAAGGGTTTGGGTTATACGTGCTGAATGGCACGCGAGCAGATAGAAGCGAACAGTTAAAAGAAAATGTTGTTGTTGTTGATGTCGTCGTCGTCTCGTCGTCGTCGGTGTCATCGTCGTCGTCGTCGTCGTCGTTGTCGTCCTCGTCGTCGCCGTCGCCGTCGGCGTCGTCATCGTCGTCGTCATCGTCATGCGCCGTCATCATCGCTGGCTTTCTGCACGCTGCCGACACACGTCAGGACGTCAGGACCACCCCCGACAGCGGCCGCTGCTGGGCAGGTGACTTGTCGACTGGACCACATCCGCGAAAGCGGCGACGGCGAATTCTGTGCAAAATGGGGCAGAGGTGCGTGCGTTGGTCCTCGTCCATGTTTTTCATACCCATCTCGATCCTGCTTCCGTTGCTCTCCTGGGTCGTCTAACTTGTGCGCCACTTGGCGGGGCTGGGCATGTGTGAGCAGATTTTGTTAGCAATCCCTGAGGACCCTGCCGGCGACGTGGGTTGCAACTGTTGAGTTTGACACCAGCATTCTTTTGCACATACATTCACGCATGTGATCTGCAACCGATGTGCCGTCTAAGCACGGAATCTGCCTGCAGAGGCCTCCTAGATGGGGTCCAGGTAGATGGGGTCGGAGGATCGCGCCGCATCGGCGATGCATCGCCGATGCATCGGCGATATGCATCGTCGACGTCGGCGATGCATCGGCGATGCCAGCGTGGAGAAAATTGGGCCGCACATCGGGCCGCATCGGCGATGCATCGGCGATGCAGCGCGTTCCTCCGACACCATCTATTCGGACCCCATCCGGAAAGCCTGGAGTCTCGCAGCTGATCTGCGACCGATGTGCCGGCTGGGCACTGCACCTGCCTGCCACCTCGATCCTCGACAGGTCTCCCGCGCCCCCCGGGTGGGCGTGCCGGCACTTCGGGCATGCGGCGCTGCAGAAGCAGCCCACGCCGAGCACGCCGGCCATCTGGCTGCCGAGGCACGCGCCGCACAGGAACCTGGCAGGGCAGGGTGGACCAGCATCGGAGCGGGATGCCGTGACCCGGAAAGACTCGAAACATGCCTGTGAGTACCCACCAAACCACCCCCGCCCAACCCGAAGTCGCCGTTGGGCCTGTCGATTTCCAGTGGGGGGGCAGTCCAGAACGTCGAGGAAACACAACTGGCACGCGTGCGCCCCCCGATCCGAAATTTGGTCGAGTTGGGTGAGAGAGGTTGTCAAAAAATGAATCTGGGGGTTCCCCAAACGGTTCTCGGAAACGTCCGTGGATTTTCGGAAGGCCTCGTCGCGGTCGGGTTCCACGACGTCGTCCTCGTCCTCGCCGCGGAGGAGCAGGAAGGAGCAGGGAGGGGGAAGATAAATGGTAGGGAGGTGAACGACAACGACGACGACGATCCGAAGCCCTAACAGGGGATATGTCGACCCCTATCCCAGGCTTCGTGGGGTTTCCGAATGGACCAGAAATTTGGGGCCTAACCCTGGGATATACGATGGGGGGTGTCCATTCTCGATAGGGGTGCGTCCGAATAGCCCCCTTGGGGTGTATCCCAGGGTTTTCCCATTCTTCTGAGCGGCCCGACTTTTCGGGCGAAACTCGGGGATTGGGGGAGAAACATCGCCCGCGAAGCCCGAATCCATACATGCCCACGGCCTGGGGAGCCGGTGCCCCAAGGCCGAGGCGGTGACAGACCGCGCGGCGACCTCGGAGCCCCCACCGGCCCCACCGCACGGTCCTTGGGCAGGGACCGACCGTCCCGGCATGCCTATAGTCCTACCACGGAATGTCCTCCTCCTCCTCCTCCTCCTCCTCCTCCTCCTCCTCCTCCTCCTCCTCCTCCTGAGAACCCGAAAATGTTCTGAGAACACAAACAAAATGTTCTTAGAACATTAGCCCGATATGTGCTCCAACAAGACGGACTCCGCCAGAAACGTTCTGAGAACCTCTCGTGGAAGCCACAAATAAGGTTCTTAGAATATTTGTTTGATGGGGCTATAGGCGAGCCAGGACGCCTCGCCGCTGCTCGGAGGCTCCGCCGCCGCAGTGCCCTGGGACCCTGCAGAGGCCCCGATCGTCCGAGACCTCCCCGGGAGAGCGACGCCGCGATGCCCAGAAGCCGCGCGGCCACCCCGCACACCGCACCGTACGCACCACGCAGCGTGGCCACCGCGCCGCATCCGGAGGGAGGAGGAGGGAGGAGGGAAGAGGAGGGAGGAGGAGGGAGGGAGGAGGAGGAGGAGGAGGAGGAGGAGGAGGAGGAGGAGGAAGAGGAGGGAAGAGGAGGGAGGGAGGAGGGAGGTGAGGGAAGGAGGGAGGAGGAGGAGGAAGGGAGGAGGAGAGGAGGAGGAGGAGGAGGAGGAGGAGGAGGAGGAGGAGGAGGAGGAGGAGGAGGAGCGAGGAGGAGGAGGAGGAGGAGGAGGGGGGGCCTGCCCGGCGCGAGCCTCCGGCGCCCGCGGCCTGCGGAGGCCGGCGGCGGACACGGGGCCCGTCAACAGACGGCACGGGGCGAGAAGCCGGTCGCGGGTCGGGAGGGTCGAGAGGCCCGGGGGCCCCAAGGTGGCGGCGCGCAGAGGGGGGGAGGGGGAGGGGGGGGGCTTCTTGGAAGGAGGCTGCTTCTCAGAAGGCGCCGGCCTTACCTGTATGGATGGAGAAGGCCCGCGCCTGCCAAGAAGCAGGGGTGCTTCTGAGAAGCCTTCCCCCCTTCCCCCTGTGGCCGAGTCAGGGTCGGATCGGGAAATCGGTTCGGATCGGCATCGGCGCGGGCCGCACCGGCGCGGAGCCGGATCGCATCGGGTCGGTCGCGCCAGACATGCACGGCAGCGACGTGCGAGCATCGAGGCTGCATCGGCCCGCCGGAACTTCGGAATTGGATCGGACCGGGCTGCAAGATCGGCGTCGAATGGGATCGGTCGAGTGATATGGGCTCTGCCCGGCGGGAGGGAAGCGCTTGTTGACTGCAGTCGCCTGCAGCGGCAAGCGTGCCAGGCGAGCCAACCCCTCATACCAAGTAGATGCCGACGCGTGCCTCTCGCAAGCTGGGGCCTCTGCCCCGAGGTCCCATTCCGAGCCCAATTCAAGGGGCCCAAGGATACACAAATAAAGATACACAAATAGCGAGATTCCCCATCTTTTCCAATATTTTCTGGGTTTTTGTCTTCTTCCCCCCCCCATTTCCCATATTTTCCAATATTTTCCTGGGAATCGACGATTCATTGTGTCTGTGTGTTTTTTCCCCTTCCGAGCCCAATCGCGATCTGAGCCACCCCCGCCGCACACGGGCCAGCCGAACGGGCTCCGTGGTGGTGCCTCCGACCCGCTCGGCCGCCGAATGGCCTCGATCGTGGGCCCCTTCTAGACTTGTGGAGGCCACGACAATGGACACCCTAACAGTCATTGAATGCAAAATGTGTTTACAATGAAACATGTTCTGGACATGTTTTAAACATGTTCTTTTTAACATGTTTACAACATGTTTGGAACATGTTTTAGACGGCTGGCAACTATTTGGCAGCATGCTTCCTCTCCATTAATCGACTTCCACAAGCGTTCCACTACTCGCAAAGTAACTACTCGCAAATGTCCTCGATCCGCCGCAGGGGATCTACGATACAAATTGCACCGAAGCTGACATGCGTTGTTGTCGGACGTTTGCGAATAGGCACTGTGCGAGTATAGTGGGACGCACTCGGTGACCTTCGCCGACCTGGCCTCGGACGCAGAATGGGCTCAGAGGGGATCCCTCGAGGGCCTCGGGGAAGAACGCAACCGTGAGAGCCAGCGAACTCCGGCGAGAACGCAGACGGGCCTCACGATGCCGACCGCGGGCTCCGGAGCCGGGCGCCGCATGGCGGAACGGAGGGGGGAGCGGGGACGCCCACAGGCCGAAGGGCGCGGCTCGACAGAGACCCGGGGCACGAGCGCCCCGTCGCCTCGGCCCGCTCGCACGTCAAGGATTAGAAGAAGAGAAAGCCACACAACAACAGAAACTCTCTTGGCGCTCCGCGCGGAGTCCTTGGATTCGCGTTGGACCCCCTTCCCTGGCGCGGCTCCAGGAAGTCCGCGTGGAGCGCCAAAAACGTCTATGCTTATGATATTTTCCCCTCCTTTGAGAGGAGGGTAGCGACACGCTGGACCCCCTCCCCTGGCGCGCCTCCGGCGCCAGGGGCGGCGCCAGAGGCGCCGCCGGGGGGCCCAGGCGCGGATGCAAGAAATCCGCGCGGAACGCCAAAAAAGTTTATGTTTATGCTTTTTCCCCCTCTGACAGGAGGGTCCCAAAGGCTCCGGGATTTGGGGCGCCGCAAATGGGTAACCGACCACGAGCGATAATAATCTCCGGGGGATGATAAAGTTCGAGGGTCTGGCGGGGATAATAATGGATTTTCCCGGGGAGCGTAAATTATGATAATGATGATAGTGATGATGATGATGATGATGATGATGATGATGATGATGATGATGATGATGATGATGATGATGATGCTAATGATGATGATGACAATGATGATGGCGATGACGATGATGATGACGATGATGATGACGATGACGATGATCATGATGATGGTGATCCTGGGCGCTCGGCACAAGACTGGGGCCCGGCCTTCTCTCCAGCGCCTTTGCGTGGGCCCCCCCGCCTCCCTTCGGCTCGCAAGCTGAGGGGAGCCCCACCTTCTGAAGCGCTGGGGACACTCCTCCAACCCTGGACGCCCAGGATCCGACACTGCCGACGCACAAATACACACAAATACACACACACACACAAATACCGAGATTCCCCATATTTCCCATAGCTTCTGGGTTTCTGCCTTCCCCCCCACTTCCCATATTTTCCCGTATTTCTGGGGAGATCGACGCTTCATTTTGTCTGTGTGTTTTTTCCCCTCCTGAATGTGCATCTGCCCTGCCATCAGACAGGTCTTGGACGCCACAAGCGTAGGTGTGAAGGGGTCCTGGAGCACACAAATACATCCACACAACTGACAGGATCCCCCACAGCTTCCCATCTTTTCGGCGTTCTTGCCTTCCCCCCCACTTCCCACATTTTCCCCTACTTTCTGAGGAAATCGACGCTTCATTGTGTCTCTGTGTTTTGTCGGGCGTTGGCAGAACTGGGTTGAGTGGAACCTGGTTTAGTGATTTGTACCGGGGGCGCCCCCCGCCCCATGTCCACTAACCGGAACTGCCGTCACCCGAAAAACACCGGCTACGGCAAACCTGGTTTGGTGAATCCGGCCAATTGACGGGGCCCAGGGCCCTACCACTAACCAAGTCCCCTTACCCGGGGTCCGTCCTGGCTATACCCGATTTTGGCCCCTCCGCCTGCCTTCCCCCCCACTTCCCCACTTCCCCCCCACGTTTTCGGCGTTCTTGCCTTCCCCCCCACTTCCCACATCTTCCCCTGCTTTCTGGGGAGATCGACGCTCCATTGTGTCTGTGTGTTTGGCCCCTCCTGCAAGCTCCGACCCTGCCGACACCTCGCTCCTCCCCCCTCCGCCATCCCTCCGCCGCCGGACCCGCCGCGGCTCGCGTGCCCCTCTGCGCCGGCCCTCGCGGGCCCCCCTTGGCCGGCGGGGCGCCCCCCTCGCAGACCTCAAGTCGGGCGCGTCCCCCTACCAGGGGGATGCTCGACGAAACACACAAGATGCCAACGAGATGCTTCCTCCTCCGCCCGCCCCTTCCTTTTCCTCCTCCTCCTCCTCCTCCTCCTCCTCCTCCTACTTATCTTCATCCTCCTCCTCTCCTTCTCATCCTCTCCTCCTCCTCCCCTCCCCTTCCCCATCCTCATCTTCTTCCTCTTCGGCGGCGCCACAATGGCCCCGCGCCCACGGCGAAGCAGTAGCGATCATGCAACATGGGCCGGCGGAATGAGCGAAGCGATTGAATAAAAAAAAAATGCCCCAAAATGACCAAAAGATGCTCAAGACATAGTCCCCAGACGATCTTTTAACCATTTTGGAATATCCCTCCTGTAGAGGGACAAGCCCGAGTTAACGCAAACC
>CAUYUJ010004299.1:0-25000 GCA_963575745.1 Prorocentrum cordatum
CGGCGCGCTTCCCGTCACGACGGCGGGCCGCAAGGGGCCGCCAGGTCTCTGGGCCGCGCTGATGGAGGACGCGAGATGTTCTGGCGCGACGCCCAAGGGCGAGGGGCAGCTGGACGCGCGCCGCGGGTTCTTTCTCCGCGGGGATCACCCCGAGCTGTCGCGGGCATGGCATAAGTGGCTGAGATCGGTCAAGCCTCTTCGCTTCAGACGAGTTCTCTCCGCTCGGGGGGGGGGCCGCGGACGCGGCGGGCGAGACCGCCGTTGCGCGGCTGGATTGCGACGCGCGCGGCTAAAAAATCCAGGGAGATAATGACTTCGCTAATCATGAGCTTGCTGCCCGCCAGATCCACGCGAACACGATGGCCCCGGCGCTTTCAGACAATGGCCTCAAACAGAAACATTGCCAGCATTGCGCTAGACCGCTAGACTACGCTCGAGGAGCGACGCGCTGATCCGACGCCACAGATTACACGCGCGCAGGTCTGATCCTGGCGCCAGTCAGGCTCAAGTGATTCCGTCGGCGCTTTCTGCAGCTGAGCGGCCTTCCCCCGCGCCGCCAGATTTTCGCGCCGATCGGCGAGGCGCATGCCCCCGCGGGAGGCAGCGAGCGGAGCGCGGCCGTGGCCAAGGCCGCGGAGGCAGGGGCCGAGACCAACGACATCGCGGCTTCCCCCAGCAAGGCGCCGGCGAGACTGGCGCCGCGGCGCGAGGGCGTGGCGCGAGCCCCCCACGGGGGCGACATCTTTGCTTCCCACCTCAAGAAGCAGAGCAAGGCGGAGATGGCGCTTTACCAGGCGATGACGCACAACGGGGAGGAGGGCCGCAACGCGCGCGAGGATGCAACGGAAATGGGACGACCTCCCTGGGCCACCCGCCAGGGAAAAGGCCCGACGCGCTGGCGCGCGCGGTGTTCTGTTGCGCGGTGGGGGCGGAAGGCCCAGCAGGAGGCGGCGCCGGCGGCGGCGCGGCAGGGGGCAGTGGCGAACGGGGCGGAGATGGCGGTCGAGACGCCCCTCCAGACGGGGCAGCTGGCACAAGACGTCACCCAGAAGCTCACGGCCACGCGATGCTTCAAGGTCAAGAGCGGCGAGAAGGAGAAGTAGAAAAAGGGTCGAGGACAACCTGGGCGAAGGCACGGATCGAGACGTTGCGCCGCAATAGAGCGCTGGCAGCGGCGGGCGTCGCGACCCAGCTCGACGTCTCCACGCGTTCGAAGGCGGCCAATGACGCGCAGAACTTGGCGTTCCGTGGCAGGGGCGGCAGCGCGAAGACGAAGCAGGCAAAGAAGCAGAACGAGCGCGGAACCAATCGAAGAAGGCTACCGCCTCTAAACTGACGCCTGTGGCCCACGCCGCCGCCTCGACGAGCCCCCTGCCTCCCTCGACTTCGCCCCCGCTCAGGCCCGCCAGCCAGCAGCATGCCAGGCGTCAGAGAGAGACTTCATTTTGGATGACCCTCCCAGGGACTAACATTTAGTGAACGCTCCTGGCGCGTTCCAACGCCAAGGGGGTCACTTAAGCTACGCTAAAGTGCGGGGCCTTCGCGCCTCTCCCCGCCAGGGGGTCGGGGGGGCTGCCCCTGCTGTGCCATCCCCACATATGCGGGGGTGCGCGGGGGTGGGGTCGTGGCCTGTCGCCACGCCGCCTTCGCGCGCCGTGTCGTCTCCCTCACGGCAGCGACTGCTCTTCCGTCGCGCTGCGCTACTGGTGCGGTTCATGCGAGCTCCCTCAGGGATTCCCAGATGCCAAAAGAGGAGACAAGAAAGCTTGGCGGAAGGCGGCGGGAGCAAAACCACCCTCCCCAAGAGATGTTATGTGGGGGGGGTCGGTGTTTCCGAGGTCGGCCAGTTGGGTCCACCCATCCATCCATCGATAACACTGGCCTCACACTTTGCTCATGGTCGGCTCGTGGTTGACCCGCAGTGCGTTCGACATTTGGTTCATTTTGTCAAGGCCTTGCAGCCTGTGCGCCGACCCTGAAGCGGGACCTCCCCAGGGACCACCGCTGCCGCCCCCCCCAAGGCCCGCCTGGACTACGGAGGGGCGTTGCTTGCGTTTTTTCCACAGGGGACTTCCCTACCCCACCACAGACGGGACTTTCCCCAAGACCCTCCAGAACCCCCCCCCCCCTGGGAGAAGGGACCCCCCAGACCCCGGGGGTGGCGGTAATCTGGCCCGCGGCTCCTCCCCCCGACCCCCCGTTTTGTTCCCCCCCCTTGGGGTGGCGGTAATCTGGCCCGCGGCTCCTCCCCCTGGGGCCCCCGACCCCCTTTTGCTCCTCGCCCCCCCCCCCTTCTCCCCCCCATCAGCAAGGGAATTTGACAATTTCCTTGGGGCTGTCGACGACGACGACAACGACGACAGCGCCTCACACACGCCGAAGGGTCGGCGGATTTGATTCACTGGTGTGGCGCTTGCTTACAAGTGCTTTTCCGTGAGTTCAAGAAGTCCACCAGCGATCTCAATCTACGTCGCAATCGCTTCGGAATTGCCCCATGGTGGGTCAACCAATCATTCGGAATTGGTACCGGTGCGCGCAAGTGATTATTCACACTATGTGCCTCTTGGTAGCCTGTCGGTGATCTTGGGGCTATCTGGGAGGAGAGTCCCTGTGGTCCGTCGGATGTCCTGCCTGTGAGTCCCTCTTCGAGTTGTCTTGGAGGCATCTTGTGCCGTTGGGAGCCTCGGGGGTTGCTTTGGGACAGTTCGGGGGGCTTCTTGAATTGCTTTGGACGCTTGCAAGATCGGAGCGGACAGATCTGGTTGGAAAGCGGAGAGTGGAGCATCTTTCGACCCACGGTTGATTGTTTTGGGGCATGCCCATGTCTTGTTTTTGATTGCAGTCTTTGTTTACGGGGCCAGGGTAGTATATTATGAAGGGTTTGCGTTGAAACGATTGCGGCTATCAGAGGCCTCTATTGGATCCTCTGTCCGGCCTCTTGGAGGCCTCTGGGGGGGGAGACAGTTTTTGTGCCGCCTGGGCGGGTTTTGCAGCAGTCCCGGGGCGATTCCAAGAGGGGTCACCACAGGTGCGTAGCCAATTTGGCTCACGTTCTTGTTAGCTTGAGCCATTCCTGTGCAAAGCTGGGGGGGGTCATCCGCACTCGCGCTGTTTGTTCTGTTCCCCCACCAAGCCCGTCTCACCAGACTCGAGTTGATGTCCTTCTGTTCCCGTTTTAGAGCTCTGCTCTTGAGAAATTGCAGGTCGCCAAACAGAAGGCAGCAGCATGCTGAAACAACGAGTCTGAAGATCAGCATGTGCGCGCGCAGATGCGCACAGTGCGCACACCCTGGCAGGAAAACGTTGTTTAGTCAGGGGCATCAGCTCACCACCGTTTCCAAGCCGTGCCAAACACCCTTTACATCACAATTGCAATCGGCCAGTCATTTCGATACCCACGAGCACGGCCACCTGCACTGCTTGACGCGGCTGGTTGAGACTGCACGTGGGCCAGCCAGAACTAGGATTGCTTCCAAGCGCTGTTGAGGCGGACAAAATGATGATGGCGAGTGGAAGTGCAGAAGTTGTGGCGTCTATAAAACGTCTTGTGATTTCTATAAGGACTCTTCTCGGAGCTCTGGATTGACAGCCCAATGCGCAGCATGTGCTAAATATTCGAACCATCAATATAAACGCACCTTTCGTGGGGGAATTATTTCGCTGGCCGCGAGCGCGAGGAGACGGGGCATCACCTGTGGATTCGATTGCACACTCACAACCAATGATCTGTTTGACATGTTGCTCGGACAAGAAGGCCGATGCTTTTATTCTGGTGTTCTGATGGAATGCGTTGTACCGAATTCCCATTGGCGCATGTCACTGGAGCGGCTTGACAACAACCTTGGGTATTCGCTCGACAATTGCGTATTGCCGGCAGCTGAGTTCAACACGAGTGATTTTTCCAAGAACAAAAAGGGTTGTTATGAGGTTTATGGAACAGCTCAGTGGTCGCGAAGAAAAGTGGCAGAGGTGCCTTTTTTGCGCATCAGGGACGTCGATGCCAATCGCTTGGCGGAGGCGGTCGAAGAAGCACACAGCTCATCGTTGTTTCCATACTTTCGGGAAGCGTTTTGCGACCAGCATGGGGAATATGCGCGTCGCTCTGATGGGCCACTCTCCAAGACCAAGGTTTACAAACGCAGCTACACTTACCAGTACCGGCGTACTTTGCGAGGCACTCTGTCGAATATGTTGAGTGGTGCGCGTCGCAGGTCCAAATTTTGAGGCCAGGCATGCGATCTGTCACTGGAGAGTCTTACCGACATGCTGTGGTCACAAGGGGGTCGCTGCTACTATTCGGCGGTGCCGATGGAATACTCGATTCCCAGCTCAGATTGGCGTATGTCGCTCGAGCGTCTCGACAACGAGCTTGGTTACATTGTGAGCAACTGCGTATTCGTGGCTTGTGAGTTCAACACGCCCGATTGGAGTCGCAGGAGTCCGAGAGACACGGTGTATGGAACAGCACAATGGTCCAAGGAGAAGGTCGCTTGCGTATGGGGCAGTCCTCAGGATGAATTCGCTGGCGTCGCAGTCGGAGGTTCGGACTTCACAGGGGCCAGTTGTGGCTGAATGTGTGCTCGGCAAGAAGCAGATTACGACGATAAACAATTCAACTACCACTGCCGAGAAGACGCAGACGGTCGAAACTGAACAATGGCGAGCCCGAGGAACAAGCAAAGTAAAGGACTAAGAGGGAGGGAGTCCATTCCAGGATGGCAGACTTTCTGACAAGCAGGCTGGCAATGTCATTTTTCGACTGCGCGTTGTGGAGAAGCGTGCTGACATTCGGGTGGAGACCGAACCCGCGATATTAGTATAGGCTGCCATGAGTGATGTGTGAACCCCCACCGCTCTAAGCAGCCGACCGACCGGCCCGGCTACTGCTGCAGTGTTTAGCCCTTAATTCCAAGAGACAGCCGAAGACGCTTCGAGCCCCAGACGCGACATTTGCAACAAAAAAGCGGGGTCACCACCAGAGTGGTCGCCAGCTTCTTGTGAGGATCGAGGTTCGAGGGTCGAGAAGTGTCAAGGACGAGTGTGGACATTTTTGAGCGACCTTCCTAGTTGCGAGCCCCCCTTGGCATAGCCGGGAAGAAGCAGGGGAGGGCGGGAGTGTAAGCCCCTGTGCAGGATCAGCCGAGAATCTTCGCCGTCTTCAGAGACTTCCAGGCGCTGCCGCTATTCCTCGTGGAGTTTCGCACGTGACCGGAGACCGCCCGAAGGCGGCCTGACGTCTGTCGCGGCTCAGGGGCGCAGGAGGATTCGGGGGCGGCCAAGAGGAGGGTGATGGATGACTGGGGGGGGGGCGGGGGTGGATGTCGTGGCTAGGGACATGAGATCTCCCCGGATTTCCTGGCCCCTGCTTTTCTTCCAATACGCATCCTGGACCCCCCACTGGGCCGCGTGCGTGCCTCGGGCCATGATTTGCCATATAACTTCGGGGGCAACGATAAGGGGGGGATACGCCTAGGGGGGGATGCATCAGCCCCCAGATCGCTCCTTCACCGCCGATAGGGCCCCGATAGCCCCAACCTGCCCAGGAAGGTGCGGATTCAGCATCGGAGGCCATCGCCGACCTATCGGCGATGTGTCGCCGATTCCAGGTCGATGCAGTCCCCCCCTTATGCCAGTCCCCCCTTCTGACAGTCCCCCTCTATCGTTGCTATCGTTGTCCCTCACAGCCTCCCCGTCTTGGACGCCCCCGAGCGACCGGAGTGCACCCGCCCGCGGACACCGGCGACCTTGCGTGCCCTCGCCCTCGCCTGCGCGCCTGCGCGCCGGCCCAGCGCCCGCGCGCCGCTCGCCTCTGCCCCCGCCAGAGTTCCGGCAGCTTGAGTGCTTCAGGAGGGGCAAAAACACACAGACACAATGAATCGTCGCTCTCCAAGAAAACATGGGAAGATATGGGAAGCGGGGGGGAAGACGAGAATCCAGAAAGTAGGAGAAAATATGGGGAATCCTGGGATTTGTGTCTATTTATTTTGTGTGCCCCAGGGCCCCTTCAGTTCCTGCGAGTCGACAACGGCTGTCGATTCGCAAGCCATGGGTGGTGGCCCGAAGGGCTCCCCGAGACGAGGCGGTCCGATCCGACGCCTTATCCCGTACCGGCTCGACATCGATCCGATTCCCGGATAGCTGTCCGATCCGATTCCGGTTCGAGCTCCGCTTGCAGATGTCTGGTCCGATGATCGGGCCAGACGAAAGGGGGGGGATTGGGAAAGGGGGGGTTACGAAATCTGCTGCATGCAGCTGGTTTCGGCCCCACCGAGGGGCCCAGGGGCCCACTCCTCGATACATGGGCGCCTCCCGGCGCCGGAAGTCGCCGGGAATATTAACTACGTGAGTTGATTCTCAACCCCCCCCTTTGTTATCCCCCTCTTTCGCCCGGCCCGAGATGAGTCGGTTGCCGCTGTGGCCCCGATGTGAGACTCGACGAGATTCCGACATTGGTCCTTCTTCCCGCCTCGGTATTGGTCCTTGCTGCAACCTCTGGAGTATTCGGTCGGCCCCTTCCCCAGGAGCGTGTTTTCAACCTGAGTCTTTTTCGACGGTTCCGGAACAGAGCGGTCTCCGAAAGTGGCGAGCACACCCGGCGCGATTTGTTCCGAGTCGGCATAGGCCTGCGTTCTTCTGAAGGGGCCCCAGGACACACAAACAAATACACACAAATGAAAATATTCCCCATATCTTCCGATATTTTCTGGGTTTTTGTCTCCCCCCCCACTTCCCATATTTCCCCATATTCTCTGGGGAATCGACGATTCATTGTGTCTGTGTGTTTTTCCCCCTCCTGGTCTTCCGCCAGATGAACCCAGCGCGACGGCAATTAGGGGAAAGCTTATGGCATGGGCGCATCGCTTGGCGCATCGCTTGGCGCATGGCTTGGCCTTGCTTGGCGTTGCCCGGCATTGCTGTGCACTGCTTGGCGCCGCTTGGCATTGCGTGGCATTGCCTAGCATTGCTCGGCATTGCTTGGCATGGCTTGGCGCTGCTTGGCTTTGATTTGCACTGATCGGCGTTGTTTGGCCTTGCTTGGCGTTGCTTTGCAATGCTGGGGGAACCCGGAAAAGCAAGAGAGGGGAGCCCGAGGAACCAAATCAAATTATCCGACCAGGGAAGCTGGGGAACCCGAGGAACCTCGGAGGAACGGGCAACATGAGAATACGAGGCACCGGGGGCGGGGGGCCCGAGAAACCCAGGAAACCCGAGGAATCTCCGGGGAACGAATAACGTAAGAATATGAGGCACCGGGGGCGGGGAACCCGAGGGACCCGGGGAATTCGAGGATATTACGGGGAGCGGGCACGGTAAGAATACCAGACACCAACTTTTTGCCAAGTAGGAAGCCCCTTAGGTAAGCATAATGGGGGACTGGGAAGCACCGGGGGCGGGGAGCCCGAGGAACCCGAAGAACCTCCGAGCATCGGGCAAAGTATCAGCAGGAGGCACCAGCCTTTCACCAAGTAAGAGCCCCTTGGGCAAGCCTGGTTGGGGACAGATCGGTCTTCGGTCCAGTCCTGGGGTGCGTCCCGGCAGGAACCGCGAGGGACGCCCGACCGTGGCGACGAGGTTCCTCCTGGAGACCCAAACCAAGGCCCCACAACAGGACAGGGCTGGACCCAAACAAGGCCCCACAACAGAATAGGGCTGGACCTAAGGGCTTCGGCAGTGCTTTCTTTTTCCTTTGGGGGGGAGGTACAGGAAAGCAGGCAGGCAGAGCAAAACGAACAACAAAACGAAAGCAAAACGAATAGCAACGTTTATCGGGGGCAACGATAGGGGGGGGATAGGCATAGGGGGGGATGCATCGACACCCAATCGCCGATTGATCGCCGCGATAGGGGCCGGTGGCCCCAACTGGCCCAGGAAGGTGCGGATTTGCTATCGGAGGCCTATCGCCGATCTATTGGCAATGTATCGCCGATTCCAGGTCGATGCATTCCCCCCCTATGCCTATCCCCCCATATCGTTGCCCCTCTGCTTAGGTCCAGCCCTGCAGCATGATTCCATGGCCACCTTGGCTCACGCAGCAGCAGCGCTGGCACAGACAGAGGCGGGGTGCCCACCCGAAGCCCTCGAAGCAAGGGAGGAAAAACCACCCAGACCCCGACACTTGGCGCTTACGAAGCGGCCCTGGACGTCTACGGAGCAGCCCTGCCCTGTTCGCTTCCTCCCCTGGGCGCGCTGGCTGAGAGGCCTCGCTCGTCGGGATGCCTCGTCCTCCTCCTCCCACTCCCCTCCTCCTCCTCCTCCTCCTCCTCCTCCTCCTCCTCCTCCTCCTCCTCCCTCCTCCTGCTCCTTCTGCTCCTCCCACTCCCCCTCCCCCTCCTCCTCCTCCCGTCTCCTCCTCCTCCTCCTCCTCCTCCTCCTCCTCCTCTCCTCCTCCTCCTCCTCCTCCTCCTCCTCCTCCTCCTCCTCTCCCCCTCCTCCCCCTCCTCCCCTCCTCCTCCTCCTCCCCTCCCCCTCCTCCCCTCCTCCTCCTCCTCCTCCTCCCTCCTCCTCCTCCTCCTCCTCCTCCTCCTCCTCCTCCTCCCTCCCCCTCCTCCCCCTCCTCCCCCTCCTCCTCTCCCCTCCTCCCCCTTCCTCCTCCTCCTCTCCTCCTTCCTCCCTCCTCCTCCTCCTCCTCCTCCTCCTCCTCCTCCTCTCCTCCTCCTCTCCTCCTCCTCCTCCATCTCCATCTCCTCCTCCCGAGCCAGATCGCCGGCGTCCCCGCCTCCTCCTCCTCCTCTCCTCCTCCTCCTCCTCCTCCTCCTCCTCCTCCTCCTCATCATCATCATCATCATCATCATCATCATCATCATCATCATCATCATCATCATCATCATCATCATCATCATCATCCTCTGCCTCCCCCTCTTCCTTCCCCTGCCCCCCTCTGGGCTCGGGCCTCTCCGGCGCCGGGGCGGCCGCCATGGCTCGGCCGCGGCACGGCGGGGACCGGCGGTCGCGCTCTGGGCGCGGCGACCGGCCGCGATCGCGGTCTCGGCGCCGTGACCGGCGGCCGCGCTCGTGCTCGCGCTCGCGCTCGCGGCCGCGCTCGCACGCGCGCAGGCCTCACGGCTCTGGGCGGGCCGTCGCCGCTGCCCCGAGCGGCCCTGACTCGGTGGTTTCTTCCCATGCTTCTCCTCCTCCCCCTTCTCCTCCTCCTCATCCTCCTTCTCCTCCTCTTTCCATGTGGTGTTCTCCTCCTCCCCGTTCTCCTCCTCCTCTTCCTCCTCCTCCTCCTCCGCCTTCGCCCTTTTCCTCCTCATTCTCCCCCGCCGCTCTCCTCCTTCCTTGATTGCTTTCTTCTCTCCTTCTCCTATATTCATCCTTCTCAGGAGGGGAAAACACACGCACACAATTAATCGTCGATTCCCAGGAAAATATGAGAAAATATCAGAAGTGGGAGGGAAGACAAAAACCTAGAAAATGTTGGAAACTTCTTGGGATGTGTGTATTTGTGTGTGTGTGGTCTCGGTGCTTTCGGTGCTGTTCGACTGCGGGGCGGGGCGTCCACGCCTCGCCGCAGCGCGCAGGGCTCTCGAGCGGGTCGATCTGCAAACCTACCGCCCGCCGAGCCGTGCCGCCCCTCGGGCAGGGGCCGTCACCGCGGGCTGCGCCCCGACGGTGCCCCGGGGTGCAGAGCTCCGAGGGCCCCACAGGGCCCTCCGCCTCTGCCCTCCTCCTCCTCCTCCTCCTCCTCCTCCTCCTCCTCCTCCTCCTCCTCGTCCTCCTCCTTTTCTCCTCCTCCTCCTTTCCCCTCCTCCTCCTCCTCCCCTCCTCCCTCCTCCTCCTCCTCCTCCTCCTCCCTCCTCCTCCTCCTCCTCCTCCTCCTCCTCTCTCCTCCTCCTCCTCCTCCCTCCTCCTCCTCCTCCTCCTCCTCCTCCTCCCTCCTCCTCCTCCTCCTCCTCCTCCTCCTCCTCCTCCTCCTCCTCCATGCCAAGGGGGGCCGAACACGTGGGAGCCGTGCGCCCAGGCCAGCCCGCATAGCGGGCAGAGAAGCAGGCCCGAGCACCCCAGGCTGCCTGCCCAGCCTCCCGCGGGACAGCCACCCGGGCCCCTCAGCCCACGGCAGCGCCGCGCCAAGGGGGGTGAAGAGCTCTGCCACTGGGCCTCGCTCAGAGCGGAACCCGCATCCGACAGGAGGGGAGACACAACGGCCATCCCAGCGAGCTGCACGATGTGTGAGGCCGGCCACGCAGCCGGCCTCGTGCTGCTACCATGCTTCGGCGGGTCTCGCCAGAAGCTCGGTCTTCCGCTGCCCCACGCGGGCTGTCTAGAAACGATTCGCGAGGCCATCCACGCAGCTGGCACTCATGCTGCGCGATACGGGGCCCACAATCGGAACCGTTGCAGGGACTTCGGCCTCGACGCCTTCTTGCAATCACAGCACGGACAGTCCCACACCTTCCACTTGATGCACCGTTGGCGCCTCCTCTTGAGGGCCGCGTGGCGCATCCCGAAGGGCTGGCTGCTCTGCGGCGGCCTCTGCTCCCTCGCCGCGGCGGCAGTGATCCAGGCAGCCGGCAACGCCCTGTCCCGCACGCGCCCGCGGGTGACCACGACGCAGCCGTCCTCCAGCAAGTCGAAGACACGATCCTGGGAGACTGCCTCGTCCGACATCTGCGCGTCGATGACCGAGCGGCCGTCGAAGTCCACCTCGAAGGTGACATCCGCATGCCGCAGACCTACCCGCGCGCAGGGTGCGTCCTGCTCGAAGGCCTTCTCCACGCACTGGAAGCGGCCCTCATGCTCGTTCTTTGTGTGTGTGTGCTTGTGTTTGTGTTTGTGTTTGTGTTTGCGTTTGCGTTTGCGTTTGCGTTTGCGTTTGCGTTTGCGTTTGTGTTTGTGTTTGTGTTTGTGTTTGTGTTTGTGTTTGTGTTTGTGTTTGTGTTTGTGTTTGTGTTTGTGTTTGTGCTTGGGTTTGTGTTTGTGTTTGGGTTTGTGCTTGTGCTTGTGCTTGTGCTTGTGATTGTGTTTGGGTTTGTGTTTGTGTTTGTGTTTGGGTTTGGGTTTGTGTTTGTGTTTGTGTTTGTGTTTGTGTTTGTGTTTGTGTTTGTGTTTGTGTTTGTGTTTGTGTTTGTGTTTGTGTTTGTGTTTGTGTTTGTGTTTGTGTTTGTGTTTGTGTTTGTGTTTGTGTTTGTGTTCGTGTTTGTGTTTGTGTTTGTGTTTGTGGTTGTGGTTGTGGTTGTGGTTGTGGTTGTGGTTGTGGTTGTGGTTGTGGTTGTGGTTGTGGTTGTGGTTGTGGTTGTGGTTGTGGTTGTGTTTGCGTTTGCGTTTGCGTTTGCGTTTGCGTTTGCGTTTGTGTTTGTGCTTGTGTTTGTGCTTGTGCTTGTGCTTGTGCTTGTGCTTGTGCTTGTGCTTGTGCTTGTGCTTGTGCTTGTGTTTGTGGTTGTGTGTGTTTGTGTTTGTGTTTGTGTTTGTGGTTGTGTTTGTGTTTGTGTTTGTGTTTGTGTTTGTGTGTGTGTGTTTGTGTTTGTGTTTGTGCTTGTGCTTGTGCTTGTGCTTGTGCTTGTGCTTGTGTTTGTGTTTGTGTTTGTGTTTGTGTTTGTGTTTGTGTTTGGGTTTGTGTTTGTGTTTGTGCTTGTGGTTGTGTGTGTGTGTGTGTTTGTGTTTGTGTTTGTGTTTGTGTTTGTGTTCGTGTTTGTGTTTGTGGTTGTGTTTGCGTTTGCGTTTGCGTTTGCGGTTGCGTTTGCGTTTGCGTTTGCGTTTGCGTTTGTGTTTGTGTTTGTGTTTGTGTTTGTGTTTGTGTTTGTGTTTGTGTGTGTGTGTGTCCCTGGGCCCCTTTACCTTCAAGATCCTCAGGTGGGCTCTGGTCGTCTCTGGGGCTGGATGGGCCCAGGGGTGTCCAGAGGTTCTCAGGCGAACCCATAGGCATCCAGAGGACGAGCATGACACTGGCGACATACCCCACCCTTGAGCAACAAGTGGCCGTAATACTTGGACAGAATTGTTAGGTATGCTAATCTGGCAGGGACAGCACTTCGTTGTGAAAGCTGCTCGGGAGGCTCGCTCGCTGCACGATTCGCGCACACCGATAGAAGGAAAAGGGCAGAATGGAGTTAGTTAGGCCCCAGACTCGAAGGAGCAAAGGGCAGAATTGAGGAGCAGTAGGAAGACGGAGAGCCGATAGTGGCGACAGTTTCGCAGTTCGCAGCCCCACAAGGATGGCGAGGTCTAATCTGAAGCTGCGTGGGACGTCATTGCGCTGAGCCCCCCAGCAGTCCTCGAACGTTGCGACAGTTTCTCACACCGCACCCCCCCCGGGATGTCGAGGCTTCATCTGGATGTGCGTAGGACGTCGCTGCGTTGGGCCCCCCAGCAGCCTTCGAAAATGGTGACAGTTTCTCAGATCGTAGCCCCCCTCCCCAGAATGGCGAGGTCTATTTTAAATCTCTGTAGGATGTCACTACGCCTGGCCCCCCAGCAGCCCTCGAAAGTGTGACAGTTTCGCAGATCGCAGCCCCCCAGGTATGGCAAGGTCTAATATAAGTCCCCGCTCGGAGCCCCTACGCTGGGCCCCCTAGCCGCTCTCGAACGTGGCGACGGTGTCGCAGATCGCAGCCCCCCACGGACGGCGAGGTTTAAGTTGAATCTCTGGCCAGTGTCCACTAGTTTGGCCTCCCTCAGCAGCCCTCGAAAGTGGCGACAGCTCAGATCGGAGCCCCCTGGGGATTGCAAGGTCTAATCTGCACCCTTGCTCCGTGCCCACTACGTTGGGCCCCCCAGCAGCCTTCGGAAGTGGCGACAGACTCGCAGATTGGAGCCCCCCAGGGATGGCAAAGTCTGATCTGCATCCCCGTTCGGTACCCACTACGCTGGGCCCCCGAGCAGCACTCGAAAGCGGCGACAGTTTCTCAGATCGCAGCCCACGAGGGCTGGCGAGGTCTAATCTTGCACACCCGGTCGGCGCCCACAACGGGGGGGCCCCCTAGTGGCCCTCGAAAGCGGCGACAGGTTCTCAGATCGCAGCACCCGAGGGGCGGCGAGGTCAAATTTGCACATTGGGTCGGTGCCCACTTCGTTGGTCCCCTCAGCGGCCCTCGAAAGCGGCGACAGTTGCTCAGATCGCAGTCCCCGAGGGGTGGCGAGGTTTAATGTGAACACCTGGTCAGTGCCCACTACGCTAGTCTCCCCCGCGGCCCTCGAAGGTGGCGACAGTTTCTCAGATCGCAGTCCCCGAGTGGTTGCGAGGTCTAATCTGAACACCTGGCCAGCCTGGCCAGTGCCCACATTGCGTTGGTCCCCCCAGCGGCCCTCGAAAGTGGCGACAGTTTCTCGGATCACAGCCCCCGAGGGGTGGCGAGATCTATTCTGCAGCTCCGCTCGGTACCCACTGCGCTGGGTCCCCCAGCAGCCCTCGAAAGTGGCCACGGCTCGCAGATCGTAGTCCCCGACGGGTGGCGAGGACTATTTGAAATCCCTGCTAGGGACCCGCCACGCTGGGCCTCCCAGCAGCCCTCGAAAGTGGCGACGGTGTCGCAGATCGCAGCCCCCGAGGGGTGGCGATGTCTAATCTGAACCCCCGCTCGGCACCCACCACGCCCCCCCTCAGCAACTCTCGAAAGCGGCGACGGTGTCGCAGATCGCAGCCCCCCAGCAGCCCCCCCCCAGGTAAGAGGTAGTGTCGGAGGCAGGTACGGTAGGAGGCATGTCGGAGATGGTAGGTCGAAAACAGGGGGCGGGAAGGAAGGAAAGTCAGAGAGCGTGACCGCAGAGCCTTATGCACAACGAGCACCCAACACAGGAGCGTCGGAGAAAGCCCAAGAACTTTCAAGACTCCCATGCCCGTGTCAGAAGGGGCGCAGCTGTCGTAATAGGATTTCCGGCAAGATGCTCGCCTCGTTTGGGGGTCGCCATTTGTGAGGACGGAGGAGGGGAGGGAGGAGGGAGGGGGCGAGGAGGGAGAGGGGGCGACGGAGGGAAAGGGGAGGAAGGAGCGAGGGACGGACGGAGGCAAGTATGATGATGATGATGATGATGATGATGATGATGATGATGATGATGATGATGCTGATGCTGATGCTGATGCTGATGCTGATGCTGATGCTGATGCTGATGATCATGATCATGATCATGATCATGATCATGATCATGATGATGATGATGATGATGATGATGATGATGGTTATGATGTTGATGATGATGAGTAAGAATATGAGTATGAGTATGCGTATGGTGATGCTGATGCTGATTATGACGCTGATGCTGATGATGATGATGCTGATGATGATGATGATGATCATGATGATGATCATGATGATGATGATGATGATGATGATGATCATGATCATGATCATGATCATGATCATGATGATGATGCTGATGATGATGATGATGATGATGATGATGATGATGATGATGATGATGATGATGATGATGGTGATGGTGATGGTGGGTGATGGTGCTGATGACGAGGAAGAGGAGGAGCAGGAGGAGGAGGAGGAGGGGCGGGAGGAGGATGAGGAAGAGGAGAAGGAGGAGCAGAAACAGGAGCAGGAGCCGGAGCAGGAAAGGAGGAGGAGGAGGAGGAGAGGAGGAAGAGGAGGAGGAGGAGGATGGGGGAGGAGGGGGAGGAGGAGGAGGAGAGGAGGGAGGAGGAGGAGGAGGAGGAGGAGGAGGAGGAGAGGGGGAGGTTTTCGGAGGAGGGAGGGAGGGGAGACGAATGGGGAGAGGAGGAGGAGGAGGAGGAGGAGGAGGAGGAGGAGGAGGAGGAGGAGAAGTTGGAGGAGGAGGAGAGAGATAAGGAAAACCAGTGGATGGATGGATGGATGGATGGATGGACGGATGAGGGATGATGGTGATGATGATGTTGTTGATGATGATTATGATGTTGATGTTGATGAGGATGCTGATGTTGATGGTTATTATGATGATGATGACGATGATGATGACGATGATGATGTTGATGATGATGATGATGAGTATGATGACAATGATGCTGATGATGTTGTTGTTGATGATGATGATGATGATGATGATGATGATGATGATGATGATGATGATGATGATGATGAGTAGAGGCATGATGATGGTGATGATGCTGATGATTATGAGTATCAGTATGATGATGCTGATGGTGATGGTGATGGTGATGATGGTGATGATGACAATGGCAAGGAGAGAGGGGGAGGTTTAGGAGGAGGAGGAGGAGGAGGAGGAGGAAGGAAGGGGAGGCGAATGGGAAGGAGAAGGAGGAGGAGAGAGAATATGGACAGCTATGAGGGTAGGATGGAAGATTTGGATGAGGAGGAGGTGGAGGAGGAAGAGGATGAGGAGGAGGAGGATGATACTACAGAGTGATGGAGGAGGGAGGCGGAGGAAGAGGAGGAGGAGGCACGGTGATCGAGGATGGATGATGGTGATGGTGATGGTGATGGTGATGATGATGATGACGATGATGGTGGTGATGATGGTTATGATGATGATTTTGACTACGACGACGACGATAACGATGATGATGATGATGATGATGATGATGATGATGATGATGATGATGATGATGATGATGATGATGATGATGACGATGATGATGAGGAGGAGGAGGATGATGAAGATGACGATGCTGATGATGATGATGATTGATGAGGGTGATCATGCTGCTGATGATGCTGATGATGATCATGGCGATGACGACCATGGTGGTGGTGATGCTGATGATGGCGATTCTGCTGCTGCGTGGTGATGACGATGCTGCTGCTGATGATGATGATGCTCACGTGGATGATGTTGCTGGTGTTGATGGTAGAGATGATGATGATGATGATGATGATGATGATGCTGATGCTGATGCTCATGCTGATGCTGATGATGGTGTGTATGATGACGATGATGATGTTGATGCTGATGATGATGTCGACGATGACGATGCCGATGATGCTGCCATTGATGACGATGATGACGATGCTGATGATGATGATGATGATGCTGACGATGATGATTAGCATCATGATTGTGATGATGATGAGGGTGATGATGATGCATGATGGTGATACCGCTGATGCTGTTGATGATGATGTAGTTGATGTTGATGTTGATGATGCTGTTGCTGTTGATGTTGCGGTTGGTTTGGGATCTTCATGTTCAAGAAATATGTGTTGTTCACCCCCCCTTCCGGTTGCCACTGCATTGTTCAATTATTGTGCGAAAGTTTACTTAAGGCAGGTGTGTGTCCTTTGGGACGTGCGAGTTTGCCTTGCGGTTCACGGCGCTTAGGCACGAAATCTGGCTTCCGTGTCTCGGCCGCACCGCAGGAGCAGGACAGTCTTGCTACGTGGCCGCGGCTGCGCCCGTTTCAGTTTACTTGCACTGGCCAGGGTTTCGCGTGTCGGCTCGCCAATTGCAGGTTGGCCTTCAGGGGACTCCAAGCTTGCCTAGCGCATGTGGTCGGGCACCAGTGGTGTGTCCGTGGGAGAAAAACTCCAGGGGCTCGTGCCCTGTTTTTTAACCGGGAAAGTGAGGTGTCACGAAACTGTATCCGTGGCCCCGAGTTCACAACAACAACAACAACAACAACAATTACTAGCACGTGGGGACACTCCGTTCTCACCAGTGCCAAGGTTTTCATACGACGCCCGCCAATACCCCCACTTTGTGGGGGGGCCGGTTCAAGCTCTACCACATTTCCAAACGACTCTTCGCCACCACCCACACCCAGCTTCCCGCCCTATGACGTTCGGACACTTCACTTCGTGGCCTGCGGACGACCGTGGCTACTACACTGGCGCATGGGTACAGTGACTTGTTGTGGTAACATTTTCTGGACGCTAGCTTAGTATACGACTTTTCCCCCTGTTCCAACACTGGACACCTGTACTGGTTTTTGGTGGTAACGTGTTCCTGACGCTAGAATAGGAAACCACGGTAAACCAGTACGACGCCGGACTTGTTGTGGTAACATGCCGACGACGACGACGACGACGACGACGCGACACGCGCGCATGTGTCCCGCATGGTATGTTTTGCAAGGGATTGTGGCCCCTGGCAGGCGCGCGAACGCCGTTGAAAGAGCTTGCGAAAGTAGCTCGCGCGAGCTCATGTAACATAAATGTTGAAAAACCATTGGTTTTTTAGGATTCGGACAGCGCGCGCGGGTAGAAATTTTGAAAATTCGTACAGATGTTTTTCGAGGACCTACGGTGCGATTCGTATGATTTTATGTTGCGCGGTGCTAAAATTCCTAAGAAACCCAATGGTTTTTGAAGATTTCGGCGTGCGCGCGCGAAGAAAAAACGAATGTGTCCCGCATGGTATTATTTGACAGGGATGATGGCCCTGGCAGGTGCGCAACCGTTGTTGGAGAAGTTCGAAGCACGTGAAAAAGTTGCTCGCAAAAGCCCGTTTGACAGAAATGTTTAAAAAGTGTTGGGTTTCCTACAAATCCGCAAGAGCGCGCGGGATGAATGTTTGACCTTTTTTTTTTTTGAAAAACCATTGGTTTTTTGATGTTTTTATGTTAAAATCGCTACGAACACTAAGGTGTTGGAAGGATTTCGTCTTGCGCGCGCGAATGTCCACTTTACCTCATTTTTTGCAAGGGATTCTTGAAGCTTGGTTATGTTAGAACAAGAAATGTCCACTTTGCCTTTTTTTTTGCAAGGGAAAACCGCCCGTAACAAAACAACCGGATCCGGACCAACCCGTTTTGCCGGAGACTTCCTCACGAAAATGATGAAAACATGGCTGCGGCCTAGGCGCGGCGAGGGGGCCGTGCACCAGGGGCCCCAACAATAATTATTCTTTAGAAGTAATAATGTTCAACAACAACAACAACAACAACAACAACAACAACAACAACAACAGCAACAACAACAACAACGGCTCCCGCCTTGTGTACCCTCACAAGTTATTCCCAAATCGCGCTCTCGCGCGGGACTTCCTCCAAATTTATGCAGGAATCGCGTTCTCGCGTGGCATTCCCGTGCAATTGATTCAGACGCCGCGCCGTCGACACTCAGCAATCACGCTCTCGCTGTGGATCTCCTCGCGATTTATTTGGAAATCACGCTGTCGCTCGAGTCTCCCTCGCGATTCACGGAGGACGCACGCTTCAGCAACCCGCCTGCCCCGTGCCCGTTCCTTCCATTCGTCCTCTCTTTCCCTGCCTTAGGGGCTGCACGAATACACGTTGCAGGTAAGAAAGGTATAGCCACAAGGGGGTACGATCGAAGACGAAGAGGGCGGGGATCGAGGGTCTGGGATATACGCGTTGAATAGCACGCGAGCAGATAAGAGCGAACAGTATTACTATGATTATTGCTGTTGCTGTTGTTGGTGAGTTTTCATTCCTAAGCAATAAATACTGTTGATCCCCCCTCACCGGTAGCCATTGTTGTTTTTGTTAGTTAAAGTGCCTTTCTTGGGACTCGCACCTCCTCGCGATTCATACATGACGCACGCTTCAGCAACCCGCCTGCTCGACCTGGCCGCCTTGGCCCGCCTTCCCAATCCGCCCGTTAGGGTCTACCCGCCGAATCTGCCCGTCTGGTCCTGCCACGTGCGTTCTGCTCCTGGCCCCCCTCCTGCTAGTATCTCTCGTGCTCCGTCATCCTCCCTCCCCCTTGCCCCGTCCTTCCATCCGTCCTCTCTTCCCTTGTCTTGGGGGCTGCACGAAATAATACGCGCTGCGGGTAAGAAAGATACACCCCTAAGGGCGTACCATCGAGGACGAAGAGGGCGGGTACCGAGGGCCTGGGATACGTGTAGAATGGAACGCGAGCAGGTAAGAGCGAATAGTCGTAACATGATTGTTGAACCCTCACTGTTGAAGAATAGTATTGTTGATCCCCCCTCTCCGGGGCACATGGTGTTTTTCAATGGAAGTCCCCCCCCTGGGGCTCGCACCCTGTTTTTCAACAAGGAGTTATTGGGTCTCAGGATTGGGTTGTTCGCCCCTGGTTTGCAACAACAGCGGCTCCCACCTGGATTCCTTCACAATGTATGTAGGAATCGCGCTCTCGCGTGGGATTTCCTCGCAATTTATTCGGACACCGCGCCTTGGACACTCAGATATCACGCTCTCGCTGTGGATTTCATCACGATTTATTTTGAAATTCGTCTATCGCTGGAGTCTTTCTCGCGATTCATGCAAGATGCACGCTTCAGCAAGCCGCCTGCTCGACCTGGCCGCCTGGGCCCGCCTTGTCGACCCGCCCGTTTGGGTCTACCCGCCCGATCTGCCAGCCTGGTTCTGCCACGTGCGTTCTGCCCTCGTGCTACTCTCTGTCGTGCTCCATCCTCTTCCTTCCCCCTTGTCCCTTCCTTCCAGCCGTCCTCTCTTCCCCTGCCTTAGGGGCTGCACGAAATGCACGTTGCAGGTAAGAGAGGTATACTTCCAAAGGGGTACTATCGAAGACGAAGAGGGCGGTATCGAGGCTTTGGGAGATACGTGTTGGATGCGCACGCGAGCAGATAAGAGCGAGCAGTCCTAACATTTGTGATTCTCATCAGTAATTATAATATTAATTCTACCCGTATTATTAATGGTATGGTGTTGTTGTTGTTGAACTCTCATTGTTGACGAATAAGTTTTGCCGGTCTCCCCCCCTCTGGGGCACATGGTGTTTTTCAATTGAAGTGCCCTTCCCGGGGCTCGCACCCTGTTGGTTGTCAGGGAAAGTCTTGGGTCTCAGAATTCTGTCTCTGGCCCTTGTTTTACAACAACAACGACAACAACAATAACAGCGGCTCCCGCTTGATACTTCCTTACAGTGTGTTCCCAAATCGCGCCCGCGCGGGATTCCCTAACAATGTATGTCAGCGCATTCGCTCTCGCGTGGGACTTCCTTACAATTTATTCAGACGCCGTGCCCTCGACACCTAGGAATCACGCTCTCGCTTTAGATTTCCTCAGGGTTGATTTAGGAATCGCGCTATCGCTCGAGACTTCCTCGCGATTCTTGCAGGACGCACGCTTCAGCAATCCGCCTGCTCGATCTAGCAGCCTGGGCCCGCCTTCCCAATCCGCCCGTCAGCATCTACACGCCGAATCTGCCCGCCTGGTTCTGCCACGTGCGTTCTGCTCCTGGCCCCCCTCCTGCTACTCTCTCTCGTGCTCCATCCTCCTCCCTCCCCGTTGCCTCTTCCTTCCATCCGTCCTCTTTTCCCCTGCCTTACAGGCTGCACGAAATGCACGTTGCAGATAAAAGAGGTGTACTTCCAAGGGGGTACGATCGAAGACGACGAGGGCGGTATTGAGGGCTTGGGATATGCATGTTGAATGACACGCGAGCAGATAAGAGCGAACAGTCTTCAAATGTGTGTGGTTACTGAGGGTGCTGTTGTTGTTGTTGTTTTTGATGTTGTTATTGATTTTCGTGCTGTTATTGGTGATGGTGGTGCTGTTGTTGTTGATGCTGGTATTGCTGATGCTCTTGTTGTTGCTGTGTTTGTGGTTGTTGTTGGTGTTGTTACTGGTGGTGTTGGTGCTGTTGTTGTTGGTATGTTGGGTGTTGCGGTTGTTGTTGCTGGTGGTTGTGTTGTTGTTCCCCCCCCCGCCTGGTAATCATTGCATAGGTTGAATGAAAGTGTTTCTCTCGGGGCTTCCACCTTGTTTTTTCAAGGGAAAGTGAGGGATCATCAATCTGTGTTGTTGGACCCTGAAGTACAACAACAGCGGCTCCCGCTTGATAATTCTTCACCGTGTATTCCCAAATCGCGCTCTCGCGCGGGGCGTCCTCACAATGTGTACAGGAATCGCGCTCTCGCGGGGGACTTCCTCGCAATGTATTCAGACGCCGCGCCCTCGACACTCAGGAATCACGCTCTCGCTGTGGATGTCCCCACGAATTATTTAAGAATCGTCTGTCGCTCGAGTCTTCCTCGCGATTCATGAAGGACGCACGCTTCAGCAACCCGCCTGCCCCTTGTCCCTTCCTTCTATCCGTCCTCTCTTCCCCTCCCTTAGGGGCTGCACGAAGTGCACGTTGCAGGTAAGAAGGTGTACCCCTAAGGGGTACGATCGACGACGAAGAGGGCGGGTATCGAGAATGAGAGACTGGCACGCGAGCAGGTAGGAGCAAACAGTCTCAAAATGATTGTTATTGCTATTGCTGTTGCTGTTGCTGCCGCTGTTGCTGTTGCTGTTGGCAAGTCAGATATATCCCCCGAAGGGGTGCAATCAAACACGAAGCGGGCGGGTATCGAGGGTTGGGGTATACAGAATTCAAGACACGTGTGCCCGTAAGAGCGAACCGTCTTACAATGATTGGTGTTGTTGTTGTTGCTGAATTCTCATGTCTAAAGGATAACTATTGGTACCCGTCTCTGGTAACCATTGCACGTTTCAAGTGAAGTGTTCCTCCAGGGTCTTGCGCCCGGTTTTTTAAGGGAGAATTAAGTGTCACCAAACTCGGCCCCCTGGCTCCCGACTTACAACAAGAACGGTTCCCGCCTGATACTTCCTAACAAGTCATTCCAGCATCGCGCTCTCGCGCAGGACGTCCTCATATTTTATGCAGCTGTCGCGCTCTCGCGTTGGACTTCCTCGCAATGTGTTTCAACGCCGCGCCCTCGACGCTCAGGAATCGCCCTCTCGCTCTGGCTTTTCTCACGGTGCATTTGGGAATCGCATTATCGCTCGAGTCTTCCTCACGATCCATGCAGAACTCACGCTTCAGCAACCCGCCTGCTCGACCTGGCCGCCTTGGCCCGCCTTCCCGATCCTCCCATTACTGTAGGGTCTACCCGCTCGATCAGCCCGTCTGGTTGTGCCACGTGTTTTCTGCTGCTGGCCCCCGCGTCCTGCTAATCTCTCTCGTGCTCCATCCTTCTCCCTCCCCAATCCGTCCTCTCTTCCCTTGTTTTAGGGGCCCGGCCAAATCTATGTGGCAGGTAAGACAGATATACATCCAAGGGGGTACGGTCGAAGACGAAGAGGGCTACACAGGGTTTGGGATATACGTGTTGAGTGGCACGCAAGCAGGTCAGAGCGACCAGTCTTAAATTGCTTGCGGTTGTTGTTGATGGTGATGTTGATGTTGATGCTGATGTTGATGTTGTTGATGATGATGATGACGATGACAATGATGAATTTGATGATGATGATGTTGATGATGATGTTGATGCTGATGGTGATGATGCTGATGATGATGGTGATGGTGATTGTGGTGATGAGGTTGATGATGATGCTAATGCTGACGATGATGATGACGATAACGATGGCGATGGCGATGACGACGATGATGATGTTGATGATGCTGGTGTTGACCATGATGATGATGATGATGATGATGATGATGATGATGATGATGATGACGATGACGATGACGATGACGATGACGATGACGATGACGATGACGATGACGATGACGATGTTGATGATGACGATGATGCTGATGAGGAGGACTATGCTGATGCTGATGATCATGATAATGAGGATCCTGAAGGTAATGATGATGATGATGATGATGACGACGACAAGAAGGAGGGGGAGGAGGAAGAAGAGGAGGAGGGGGAGGAGAAAGAGGAGGAGGAGGAGGAAAAGGAAGAGGAGGAGGACGCGGCGGAGGAGGAGGAGGAAGAAGGAGGGGGACCAGAGGGAGGATAATGACGACGACAAAGAACAGAGAGAAGGAGAGTTATAAGGAGTAGGGCAGTGATGAGAAGGAGGAGGAGAAACGACCCCGCACTCGATCGACCTTGCACTTGACCAGGAATGCTCGGAGGATTCATTCTCGAGAAGAGTTTGAAGCGGGATTTCGGCTTGCGGGTGTCAAGACGAGTCCGTCCCTGCCTCATTCCTCCGCCCTCCCTCTTCCTCCCTTCTCTTCCCTCCTTCCCCCCTCCGCCTCCTCCTCTCTTCCACCCCCTTTCTCCTCCTCCCTCTCCTCCTCTTCCTCCTTCCTCCTCCGCACTCCTCCCCGAGTCGGGACGAAGCCCCGGGGTGGGGGGGGGGGGGGGCGGCCAGCTGTCCACCTGCACTTGCCCAGGCCAGGCCAGGCCTGCCAGGCCAGGACCCGGGATTGCGTGCACGCCTCTGACGTATACAGTCGAGTCTGATCAGTAGGTCGACCCTGCCAAGTCAAGGGTACCCTCGTGTCCTGTGTTTCGCGCACTCTGGGTTCACGAGGGGCTCTCGTGTTCGAGCCGTCCCTCGGGTCCAGTAGGCCACGGGGATCCTCTGTGTGGCGAGGGCTCCAGATCGGCCAGACGCGCCCCCTCTTCGTTTCTGATTCAGGATTCAAGAGTGAGGAGGAGGAGTAGGAGAAGGACGAGGAGGACCAGTGTAAACCCAAGGGTCACCAACGATGTTGGAATAAACCCTCCCCCCAAGCTCCCTCTTCATAGGCCCCCACAACGTCTCATTTCCACAGAGGGACCTGCCTCGTTGGAAGACAACCGTTTGAAGGCCCTGAAGCATGTTAAAACATTATTCTCGGCATCAACGCCACGGATTCACCTAACTGTTGCGTCTTGACGATCCTGAATCGTGCCAGACATCGCCTCCTGGGACCTCACCTCCGCGAATAATCCTAACTGATGCGCCTTCAAAATCGCGAATCCTTCCAAAAGGCAGTTTCTGGTACGTCGATCATGGGCAACCGTGGATCTCTTGCATTTTTGTATCCACAATGTGCGCGGCGCTATGGCGAGAGCCACATTTTGACAACGACCCGCCTTCAATCCGCGAGCTTCTTGAAAACGTTTAAAACGAATGTGCGCTGTGCTGAAACGAGAGCCACATTTTGAAATCGCTGACTCACGAAGGTGAAGCAAAATTAGCACTGCTTGCCCCATGCATGTTCTGTCCTCTCCCCCTCTGCTTCTCCTTCCCCTCTTTGTGCCGCTGCAGCAGTGTCGCATCAGGGGGGGCCGCTTGTGCGCCGCTGCGCTCCCGGCCGGGGATCCGGCGCCTTCGGCGAAAGCTGGCGACCCGCGTGGCGTCCCAGGCCGCCGCCGCACTGGTCTCCCAGGGCGCACCGCAGGGCGCTTCCGCCCCGCGGGCTTCTTTGCCAGTCGCCCCGCGGGCCCCGCTGGGTCGCTGGTGGCGCCGGGCCGCTGGGCATTCCAGCGCCGCTCCGCCAGGTGGCAGTGGCAGCGCGCGCAGCTGTCCGCACACTGCAGGGCGCCTCCTCCCCGCGGGGTACAGGCTAGCCCTGGCGGCGCCGTGTGCGCGCGTGGCCCCGCAGAGGCTTGGTCCACGTACTGGAACGTGCTGGACAGTTTCCGCCGGGCTGTTGGCAGGGAGAATGCCGACATGATGACCGCGTTGAGCCGGGACAGAAGGTACTCTGCAAGGCACCCGGATGGCGCGCCTCCGCGCGAGGTGCTGCAGGCCATGGTCGAGGCCCGCGCTCAGGGTGCCGATCTGCTTCGCATAGCGGACACAGTGGTCGAAAACCGGCTCCTGTGCAAAACGGTGCCGTCCACGCTCTCGACGTACGCATCGCATTTGCGTATGATTGCGTGCGTGGGCGCCTGAGCTCTTCGGTGAGCCCCCGCTGGGGTGCAGTGTGCAGCACATACGTGGGGTCGCGGCCGTGTGCGCGTGTGCTGCCACGCAGCGCGGGTGGCTGAGCGCTTGGGCCATGGCGCACCAGGCGGCAGGCGTGCCTTGGCAGGGCGACCACGATGCCATCTTGCGCGGGGTCCGGCTGGTCACCGTGAAAGGCAGGACGCCCCGCCAGCCCGGGCAACGCGTGGACAAAGCGTTGATGAAGGCCTTGTTGCGGCACGCCTTTCCGCAAGGTCGGGTGTGGTGGTGCCTCATAGCTGTGCTGGCGTACAACTTCTTGTTGCGTATGCCGTCGGAGCTGTTCCGCCAGTATCGGCGGGGTCTGCTACAGGTGGCAGGCAATCGCTTCCTTTACGGTCCCATTCGGCGCAAGAAGCGCCAAGATTTTTGCACTGCGTTTGCCTTCTGCCTCTGCAGTACGGACGAGGCGCTATGTCTGCACACGTGGCTGCCTTTGCTGGACGAGCAGGCCCGGGCGAGTGCCGGTCCGCCGTTGGGCGGGCTCACCCCGGCGTCGTGGACTCGCGAATTTCGCGAACTCTTGGCCTCCGTGGGGGTGCT
>CAUYUJ010004299.1:27500-47500 GCA_963575745.1 Prorocentrum cordatum
ACGCCCGTCTCAGCAAGTTGAAGCATTCTTGGAGTTCCACAGCGGGGCCCTTCACGACTCATTGGGCTTCTTTGCATCGGGTTGGAGTTCGGGCGCTGTCTGTGGAGTTCTGAAACTTGCCTGAAGGACGTGATCTGAACATCAGTGAGGCTTGCCCCTCCCTTCAAAAGCAACACATTATGCGAGCTGTGCATCTGTGCAATGCAGCAGGATAGCCGAACATGTTGAAGCGCCCGAGTTCAGAACCGGTGTGTTCCTTGTCCCTGTCCTCTCTTTGTTGCGTTTCTCAGCGCTGCCCCAGCAGAAATCCTATGTGCGTTCATGTGTGATGGGAGCCCAATGGCCAATGGCCCGACAATGGCAAGCGGGCTATCCCGTTGACCCCTTTTGCCTTGCCTGTCACGCCGCTGGCCTGCGGGGGATCGGAGCTTTAGCCCACAGGCACTGTGGGTGCCAGCCTGCGAGGCAGGTGGAGGCGCCCCATCCCTTGTATCAGGCGATCGGAGCCGCAGCTCCGCAGGGAGGCCTCCCACAGCTGCTCGCTGAAAGGTGTCTAGTGCCTTCTCCTGAACTTGAGCGCCCCATCGCTTCCTGATCTCCCTCCCCTTCTCTGGGTTCACGGCGCCCCAGGAGCGCTCGCTGGTGATGCTTTCCTCGGTGGCTCCATGTTTGATGAGCCTGGGGCCGTGGGCCTCGGGAGGCTGGGCCATCGGTGGCTTGGAAAGAGGGCACCGTGCGTGTCGTGAGATAGCTGCGCTAGGCTGTGGGCCACTTGTCGCAGAATTCGCCACCACCAACGAAGCTGAGCTCAAGGCCCTCCTCGAGTGCCTCAAGCATGCGCGCCCGCCTGTCGTTGTGCACACTGATTCCAAACATGTGCTTGACGGTATCACGTCGAGAGGGCGCTTCCATGCCACTGGCGTGCTGCACACCAACTCTTTCATGTGGCGCGAGGTTTGGGACAGGCTCGATGCTTGGAGCTTCGACGGGGCGGAGTCGTGTGAGTCGGTTCGCTTCGTCAAAGTGCGTGCCCATTCCACCCGCGCTTCTGTTCGTGCTGGCCCTACGGCCAAGAGGTTCAAGTTCGGCAGTGGCACGGCCGACATGCACGCCAGGTGGGCCGCCCAGGCTTTCCGCGTGCTTCCGCCGCTTGTTGCCGCACTCCTGAGTTGGAGAGAACCTTCTTGACTCCTTCCATCCTCCCGCACTGAATCGCGGGAGGCCTCCTCAGCCCGTCCTGCAGATTGCGCAGGAACCCACTCCCCAGGATATCGTGTCTCGGGCCGTCGCAGCCCCTCAGAGCCTCGGCGCCGAAGGAGAGAAGCCGCACGCCTCCCCGTGCAGGATGATATTTCTCTAGTGGGCTGCTCGCGTTGCGGTGTCATATCTTCCTCAAGGCTGGCCAAGTTATCCACCTCCTGCTCAGGCAATCTGCCAGATTGGGCACGGAAGTTGTAGGCAAGGCTCGACAGAGGCGAGCATCGATTCGCTTCTGCGGGGCAGTCTCGAGTCATTCGGGTCATCAAAGCCATCCCGATGACTTAATCATTGTGGTTTCCGCTTGTAGCCCGTCGAAGACTCTTTCGCGCGCTATGTTTTGCCCAGGACCCGCCTGAGGCCAAGCCCGCCAGTGCTCTGTCTCCCCAATTAGAGCTTTGCGTAGCCCGCCTAGCTTTTAACCGGAAAAGGCTCGCTCTCGACCCGCAGACCAAAAATTCCTGCCCAGGACGAGGAGCGAGGAGGAGGAGGAGGAGGAGGAGGAGGAGGAGGAGAAAGAGGAGGAGGAGGAGCGAGAAGGAGAACGAAAGGAAGGAGGAGGAGGAGGAGGAGGAGGGGAAGGAGGAGAGGGCTGACCCCTCCCGCCCTGCCCCCCTCCCCGGGCGCCCCTTCCACGGGGCGGCGCGCCCCCGGCGAGGGAGGGGCTCGCTCGAACGCCCCGGGGCGGCGGCCGCGGCCCGCGCGGAGCCGCCCAGCGGCCGGAGCTGCGGCCGCAGCCGCAGCCGCGGCGCCTCCGAGAGGGACCCGCTGCGTCGGTGCGTCGGCGAGGGCCGCCCACGGTCCGACGCGATTCGACTCGCTTGGCTGGCGCGGCGACGCCGATTCGATTCGCCTCCGCTGCGTGTCACCGGCGCCGGCCAGGGCCAGCCGCAGCCAGGCGCGGCGACCCGCTCCCGATCCGGTGTGGGACGGCTCGCGCGCGATCCGATCTGTTCTCGATGCGATCCGGTTCCGCGGTTCGTCCAGCTCAGGTCTGTCGGCGAAGGTGGCTGGAGGAGGGGAGCGAGGATGGTGAGATGAGGCAAGACAAGGCGAGAAAGCCACGCATCCACGAAGGACGCGTGGGCAGAGAGCGCGGTTCAAGAGTTGCCGGAGCGCGGCAAGCGCGCCCAGGATTGGAATGGCTTGGTCACGTCCGTAGTGCAAGTCCCGATTGTTGCCCCTCTCCTTTTTGTTCGGGCCTCTGGGAGAGGGGGTGGTGGCCGTCTCCTATTCTGGCTTTTGGGAGAGACGAGAGAGGCTCATCACCACGGCCACATCCGCCCCGAAATCTTGGTCAGAACCCCCCCAAAACAGGTATGTAAATTTCGAGGGCGGAGGAGGAGGAGAAGGAGGAGGAGGAGGCGGAGGCGGAGGACGAGATGGCGAGAAGGAGCGATGAGGAGGCGGAGGAGGAGCCAGGTCAGACAGCTCGACGGAGTCAGTGGCCGCCCCTGTTTTCCCACTCCATCCCATTCTATTGGAACCAAGGTCGTCGCAGTCGACATTGACGATTTGCAAAGCGTGGGGTTGACCGTGCATCTGGTGTGTGCGCGCCGATGTGTTCGTGCGCTGATTGCGCCGCGTCTGCACCATGTATAAAGTATAATTATCCAGCTGCCTGAAGAAAGCTCCGCCAGTGTGCCAGTCCAGCATGTTGGGTGGCGACTATTCGAGGGGGCATGGGAGGCCGTCAAGTGTGACACTTCGAGTCTCTTGAAGGTTCTGGGGGCCTCTTGAGTCTTGCGGGATTATTGGGGACCTTTTGGGGTTTCTTGACAGCGCTTGGGCCGTACGGGTGATTTCAAAGTCCATCTTGGGGGGCTCTCTGGGTCGTCACGGGGCTCTCCTGGGGATCTTGAAGGGCGTCCGAGCGCCAATTTTGGCCGACTTGCCTCTTCAGTTTGGGTGCCATTTTGGTGCCCTCCTGGGCCGTCTTGATGCCATCTTGGAGGCTTCTGGGGCTGTCTTGAGCCGACGAAAGCTCAAAACGGCGTGACTGCGAACATCACTCACAAACCTGCAGAACATCCCGGATTTGGGCCTCTTCGGGCTTTGCTGGAGGCCCTATCAAACCGTCCCGAGGGAGCCGTCATGGAGGCATTTTGGACCATTTTGATGTCCTTAGTGGCTTGACAGTTCCGTCTTGGACGTTGAGGACCCCTTGGAGAGTGCCAGGGAGGCGTCTTGGCCGCCCAGGGATCCCCAAGAATAGGGGTAGTGCACGCAGCTGGGCGCGGCGAGGGGGGGGGGCGTCCCGTTGAAGACTACAGACAGCCCGCCAGGCAGCACTGGGCATCGTCCACTCCTCAACGTGCGAAGGCACGGCAGCGGATAGTCGTTCGGCTCTGCGAGCAGAAGAATGTGGCACGCCCAGGCGGGAACTCTCGGCCCGCCAGGCGAACTGCGCTCGGGCGACTGGGCTTTTGTCGTAGCAGACGCTGGGGGGTGGGAGCTGGTGAGTCAGCGCGCCGCTCTGAAATGCTTGTCCCCGAGGAGACGTCTCTACTTGAGATTCTCTGGGGCTCATCTACTACATGCTGGCAATCAAGATACCCGCATGCGGCGGGAACCATCGATCGTCACCATGCTTAAGAAGCTGTGATTCCTTATCGCCGAACACATACAAGCCAACTTCGCTGCTTGGTGTTGGAAACAAGGTGTTGACAAGTATGTGTTTGGAATTGTTTGAATCATGTTGTTGGGACGGGTAAACCTTTTCAGAGAGTATAATTATGGTTTTCGCTGTCGGCGGGGCACGATCGATGTTCTTTTCTTGGCGCGCTGGCTTCTGGACGCAGCTTTGCATCTTGTCATTCTCACCAGTTGTTGGATCGGGGTAGCGCGATCAGCCGACACAAAGCAGGAGGATTACTGTCTGCCTTTCGCCACTTCCGCGTCCCTCCAGCGATGGGCAAAGTGGTGCAGGCGATCTATTGGACCAGGAAATCCGTTATCAAAGATGAGAACACAAACGCAACAACGAGAACCCGGGCGGCGGGCATAGCACAAGGATGCCCAGCAGCACCATAATCTCTCATGATCGTAGTGTCTGTGGTCGTGGAGGCCGTCGGCGAAAAACATGATAACTCTGACTAGGATGAC
The DNA here is from genome assembly GCA_963575745.1 of Prorocentrum cordatum. Taxonomy (NCBI): domain Eukaryota; class Dinophyceae; order Prorocentrales; family Prorocentraceae; genus Prorocentrum; species Prorocentrum cordatum. Next base: position 31,863 of record CAUYUJ010004299.1, read on the forward strand.
GGTTCAGATGAGTAGGTGGCTATCGAGGGTGTCTTGTATGCCGAAGACACGGTGCTCGTAGATACAAGCCCAGGCGCGTCGAACACAATGTTGTCGGAAACTTGTTCACACGCACATGTTGCAGGTCTTGGCGGGAACCCAACGACTGAGCTTACATGACGGCTCAAGGAAGAAGGGGGGCATTCGATATATTTGCACAGTGTGGAATCACGTCACCACGAAGAAGCCGTACAAAGCAAATGTTTACATTATGGGATGCTTGCGGAATACCAAAGCCGTTGCATGCATTGGAAAGTCACATGTTATTCGTATTTAAATAGATAAGTTCGTTTGTTTTGATGCGAAGCGCATCCGACGTATCCGCAATGTCTCGCCTGCGTACTGTTCACGGATGAGCAGTGTCGCTGAGAGAGCAACATTGAATTGTATTCTTACTACAACGCCAACTTCGGCTGTATGGGAAGCTTGCTGCAGCCTGCCGAGAGGTTTCCAAGGAGCATTCGTTGCTTGTGACGGGAATTGTAAACGACCCGCTGCCAAGAGATTCGGGCTGTGCTCGCGCCACGGGCGCCCGCGTCCGCAGTGGACGAGTAGTCTGTGTACAGGCGGCTGGGAACGACCCAGATCGTTTGCGGCTTCTCTTGCACGGTCTTCAAGAGCATTGGCTTTGGGCCGTATAACAATATTGCCGATAGTCCTTCCCCTCCCCTCCTCCCCATATCCCTCCTTTCCTGCTTTCGCCTTCTCCGCCCCACTTCCCCCCTGTTTGGGCTGTCCGGCTCGCCCTCGCAGGGTGTTGGAACAAAGTGTCGGGCGCATGTTTCTCGAGGTTCTGAATCGGTTCGGCTTATTCGCGAGTCTCTCCACGGTTGCAACTGTGTAGGCTTGTCTTCGGGCTTCTATGTTCTGCCAGTGCGCCGTCGGGGCGCGGGTTGCTTCCATCATTCGTTCGTGGAGGCCTCTCTAGGGAGGCGGCCCGTTGGCATGGCATGGCCATGCTGTGGCATGGAACGTTTTTCAGCGCCTACATCCGGACCCGCGCTGCCGTTGCCACGGATACTCGGTGTCCGTCGAAGCGCACGCACGGAGCCTCAGTAACCCAGCGGCGGACGCACGCCCACCCTAGGCGGGGGCTCGTCCGCCCGGCTTGGGACGCGATGCCACAGAGGATGAACTGTGGAGGCGTGACCCCGTGGCACGCGGGCGAAAGACGAGGAGGGAGAGGAAGGGGAGGGAGAAGTGGGAGGAGGGAGGAGGGAAGATGCGACAGTGAGGACGAGGAGTGCGAGGACTAGGGGGAAGGAGGCAGGAAGAGGCAAAGAAGACAGGAAGAGAACGAGGACACAGAAAGAGTAAGAAAACGAGGATGAGGAGGAGGAAGGAGGAGGAGGATTAGGGGAAGAGTAAACAGGATGAGCAGGGGCTGCGGCAGGAGCAGGAAGACAATGAGGAGGCTTAGGGAGAGTGAGGGATGTCGGAGCCTGGCCAAGTTCTTTTCGAAGAGCAGCGTGTCTCCACAAGATCAGTGTTCAGCAGCGGCGTGTGCCGGATTGGAACGTTTGCACTTGGTGTGTTGATGCTTGCCGCTAATTGGCACCGTCGTTGTCCTAGCACGGGCGTCCGCTTGATGCAGGAGGAGGGGGAGGAGGAGGAGGAGGAGGAGGAGGAGGAGGGGGAGGAGGAGGAGGAGGAGGAGGAGGAGGAGGAGGAGGAATCCGATACACCTCCTTCTGTCCCCCTCCCCGCCCTGTTCCGCCGTGCTGGGCGCGGCCCTGCCCACCGCAGGGCTGGACGGGCCACCGGCCGCTCGCTGCCCCGTCCCTCGCCCGGTGCCCCGTGGGCAGGAGCCTGGCGGCCACCGTGAGGATCGCCGCGGGCAGCGCCTGGGCGGCTCGCGAGGGACCGATGCGCACAAGGACCTGGGAGCCTCCTCCGACGTCCTCCTCATTCTCCTCGTCTTCCGCGTTTTCCTCCCTCCTGTGTCCTCTTCCGTGTGCTCCTCGCCTGCATGGAGCGTGCTTGCGTCCTGCTCCTCCTCCTCCTCCTCTTCCTTCTCCTCCTCCTCCTCCTCCTCTTGCTGCTCGGCATCCGTAGCCACTTTGGCTCAAGGCCTGGGCTTGCAGGCGCGTGCTTCAGAGCGGCTTGCGCTTGCGAGCCCACCTGGTGTCTGCCGCGCTTCGCTCACCTGCAGCCCGCCGCTGCGGAGGGGCCCACATTGGCCTGATGTCCTGCCCGGCGCGCAGACGCCCCTGCGGGGGTGCCGATGCGGATGCTACGACCACCAGGCCTCGCGCGTTCAGTGCCGCCATCGTGGCAGCCATGGAGACAGCGGCAGTGCCTCGAGTCTCCCATCCGCGCGGGCCCCAAGGCCAGGCCCGTGCCTGATCACCATGACCAGCTGCGCCTCATCAAGAAACGCCAGGCCCAGGTCTCCAATTTGTCGTTGTCTGGCATGCCACCCTCCGACACTCCTCCGCCATCGGCGGGAGAGGCCAAAGCCAAGTCAGACTGGCGGAGGAAAAGCTTCGGATAACTACAAGTTTGTGTTGCTCTTCAGGCGCTCGGCATGGAACGGCAGTTCAGCCATTGCAGCAGTGGAGGCAGCGGAACTTAAAGCTACTCACGCTTCAGTCAACGCGGTTCAGTCAATCCTGTGGAAGGTTGAGATTTGTCGCAACAATATTCGGGCAGCTGGAGCAGCGGGCGGCAACGATTCGACACGAGAAGCAGAAGCTGGACCTGCTGGAGTTGGAGGAGCTTCGACATACTGCCGCTGCCCACCGCGAGGAGCTCGACGAGGCCAGAAAGCTGCTGCGCAATGCCCGTTCCAGGCCGTCAGCGCGGGCTTCGAGAGCGAGGTCCTGGAGCCCCAGTAGGGCAAAGGGGCGCTGGCGGTGCTGCAGCCGAGCCGAGGCTGCCCAGGCCAAGGCAGCTGCTGCCCAGGCTGGAGCAGCCAGCGGGGCTGCCGCGTGCGCCGGAGGCACGGGCGACGCCGGTGGCGCAGCGGGCGCGGGCGCGGGTGCGACAGGCGCCGCCCAACCACCTTGGCTTAAGTCGGGCGTGTCCCCTTGCAGCGGGATCTTCGACGAAAAGTAAGAAGTATTCAACAAATATTCCAATGTCAAAAAATACTTCAAAAGTAGTCCCCAGACTATTTTTTGACTATGTTTAAATATTCCTCCTGTAGAGGGACGGGCCCGACTTAAGGCTTGGCCAGCGAGTGTGGTTGAGTCGGAAAACGACCAGATGGGCCCGGAGTGTCCTGGAGAAGTTCGTTCCGGATTTCGAGGTGAATTCCGTGCGGATTCTTGTTGGCCAGGAGTGAGGACCAGAAGGAATCCACGCGAAATTCACTGCGTTTTTCGCTCGCCGCTTCGGGCAGAAATCCACGCAGAAATCCGCTGCAGCACGTCTGCAAGGCCAGTGCAATGTAATCTAGCCTCAAGCGCACAATCGAGGCTGGCGGCGACAGCGCCACGGTGGCTGCCGAGCTCATCGCAGCCAGGGCAGGCATGGTCCCACGCCGAGGGTGGCAGTCTACCAGCTGGTGCAGGTGAAAGGCCCGTCGGCAGAGCCGTCGGCCACAAGGACTGCTTCGACGAGTTCGGGGACGCCCACAAGTTGTTGTGCGGCAAGTTCGGTGCCTGAGAATCCCGACGATATCGTGCCTTCGAGTATCCCCGTCTGCCGCACATGCGGCACATTCGCTGGCGAAGTGTCCAGCGGCCTGCAGGTGGACAGTTGCCGATGTGGCGTGCCCGAGCAAGAGTCCCCGCGTGCGCCTCACTCTCTTCTTTTGACCTTCCTGTCCTGGCCAGGGGGAGTCCCAGCACGACGCGGTGCTCGACCATCGGGAGTTCAGCCGCCCTTGTCGAAGTGGCTCGACCACCACGGCTGGACGCCAAAGCGACTTCGACTTCGCTCGTTGCGAGTGCTGCCAGCGCGCTTTCTGCGTCGGGGGGAAGGGAAGACGGGAGGTGGGTCTGATCACCGGCTTGACTCCATTCCCGCGAACCTCTGTCAGCCACGCGCAGAGGGGGTGAGGGGTGGGGGGAGGGCTTCTTAGAAGCACCCCTGCTTCTTAGAAGGCGCGGGCCTTCTCTATAGATGTAAGGCCGGCGCCTTCTTAGAAGCAGCCTCCTTCTAAGAAGCCCTCCCCCCCTCCCTCCACCCCCTTGTGCGCGCCGCCAACTCTGGCAGCAGGTCCTGCCCGAAGGGCAGGCGGAGGGCCGCTCGCCCCGCCCGCAGCCACTCGGAGGAGGCCCTGCGAGCAAGACGGTGGGCGCACTACGACACCCCGTAATTGCTTACGTCGAGGCCATCAGAGATCTCTGACTCGGGCGAAGCACCCCTCGGTCTCTCCGCAGCCATCATAAGGAGAGAGCGCCACACAACCTCCGCCAACCGTTTGGCACCGGCCTGCCATCTCAAGATTCACCGAACATGTTGTTCATCCGATGCGCAGAGTGCTGTCTCCGCCTGCAGTCGGAGCGAGGTATCAGATCGAGGTACCCTGATGTTCTTCGTGCCTGTTGGATGCTCTTGTGCATCCTGGGGAGTGCAATGTCTGGATGCTCCGTTCGTTCTGGGCGGCGGAGGGCCCCATGTTCTTGAGGGGTGTTCTTCTAGCCTCGGTCCGACTGTACCTCCCGCCTCCCGCCTCCGACCTTCTGCCTCCCGCCTCCCCACACGCGCGATCCCGCGCGCGCGGGCAGTGGATCCAAAGGACTCCGCGGGAGCCCGAGGGCAGAGGTTTCCCCGTTCTGTGGGGGGGGGGGGGAGAGCCGCCGGTGGCCAGGGGGGGGCCGAGGCAGAGGAGGTGCTGCTGGAAGAGGCGGAGAGGGAGGGCGAGGGGGTCCTGGAGCGGCGAGGGGGGGAGGGGGAGAGGAGAGGCAAGGGGGAGGCTGACAGGCAGGGAGAGAGCGCCAGTGGATGCCCTCCTGACTGAGAAAGAGGGGGGGGGGGCTCGTGCAACACGCCCTCCCCCCCCCTTCACGGGGAGGGGGGGGGTGGTTCGGACCACCCCCCCTCCCTTGGAGGGGGGGCAGCCCCCCCCCCCCCCTCCCTTTGCGTCGGAGAGGAGGGAAGGATTTCGGACCCCCCCCCCTCCCCTCCTCTGCGCCGGGCAGGGTCAGAGGGAACGGCCTCTGTGTGTTGGGCCAGAGGATCGTGAGCGACACAGGTTTCCGCCGTGAAAGGTTGACATTAGATGTGTGCATAAAAAACAGATGCTTCATTTGCATAGGATCGTGAGGGTTGAAGACTTGAGAAGACGATGTGGAGGTCATCAGATGTGCATCGCGTATTGTTGTTTTGCGCAGGATTGTGAGCGGCACAGAGTTCCATCGTAAAAGGTTTGGATCGTGTGTGTGTACGCGTGCAGAAGAACATAGCTTTTGCGTCGTATCGTAAAGGTTGAGGTCTTCAGGAGACGATGCACCGATCAGCAGATGTGCGATCGGGATGCGAAGAGCAGCACATCCTGTGCACAGAATCGTGAGGGTTGGCGTGATGAGAAGGCGACATTAAGAGCAGCAGATGTGCACCGCATGGTATTACGGTCGGGGCGTTGACCTAAGGAACCCAAAATAAGGAACGAGGCCCCTTTTTTTCATAAGTTCACCTTCGACTTCCCATCGAAAACTGAAGGGAAACCTTAGGCAAGCTGTGAACCACTTAAGGAACGCGGAGCCCCTCCCCAACGAAAAGGGTTCCTTCTTCAGGGCCCCGACTGTATTCCCCAGCCCTCCTGCGTTGGCTTCTCGTTTTGAGTAGAGCACTGCGGTCGCGACCTTCCTCCCCTCGCCCCCATCCTCCCGTCCCCTCCTACCTGCCTGCTCGGCTGTCGCCGAAAGTCTGGGTGGCTCCTCGCCCACGGGTCGCGTTTAAGGGGCCCTCAGCTGCTGTGTCTTCATCAAAAAAAAGATTCAGATCAGACCTCGCCATCCCTGGGGGGCTGCGAACTGCGAAACTGTCGCTACTGGGGGTCCAGCGGAGTGACGCCTTACGCAGACGTAAATTCGACCTCGTCATCCCTGGGGGCTGCGAGCTGCGAAACTGTCGCCACTTTTCAGAGCTGCTGGGGCTTAGACATCGCCATCCTGGGGGGCTGCGAACTGCGAAGCTGTCGCCACTGTTGAGGGCTCCGGGGGGCTGGGGGGTCCAACGGAGTGACGCCGTATGCATAACCTCATATTCGACCTCGCCATCCCTGTGGGGGCTGCGAACTGCGAACCCGTCGCCATGTTCGAGGGCTGCAGGGAGGTCCATCGGAGTGACGCCTCACGCAAACCTAGATTCGACCTCGTCATCCCTGGACTGCGAACTGCTAAACTGTCGCCGCTTTCGAGGGCTGTTGGGGGGAGTCCAACGGAGTGTCGCCTTACGCAGACTTAGATTCGACCTCGCCATCCTGTGCGGGCTGCGAACTGCGAAGCTGTCATCATCCTTGGGGGTCTGTCGCAACTTTCGAAGTCTGCTGGGGGGTCTGGCGGAGTGACGTCTTACGCAGATTCAGGCTACACCTCGCCACCCCTGGGATGGCTGCGAACTGCGCAACTGTCGCCACTTTCGTGGGCTCCTGGGGGGCATTGCGGAGTAGTGGAGTATGCACACCCAGCCGAGACCTCGCAGTTCCTTGGGGGACTGCGTACTGCGCGACTGTCTCCACTTTCGTGGGCTCCTGGGAGGCACGGCGGAGTAGTGGAGTAGGCGCACCGAGGCGAGACCTCACAGCTCCCTGGAGGACTGCGATCCGTGCAACTGTCGTCACTTTCGTTGGCTGTTGGGGAGCACTGCGGTGCAGGAGAATATGCGCACCCCTCCGAGACTTCACAGCTTCCTGGGCGGTTGCGCATTGCGCAACTGCGCCACGTTCGTTGGCTCTTGGGAGGCACTGCGGAGTGGGGGAGTGCGCGCACCCAGCCGAGAGCAGCTCCCTGGGGGACTGCGAACTGCGCAACCGTCGCCACGTTCGCGGGCTTCTGGGAAGCACGGCGGGGTAGGGGTGTACTCACACCCAGCCGAGACTAGGGCTCATGCCACCTTCGGGTTTAGAGCTCAGGGCTTTGGGCTTAAGCCTTAGAGCTTTGGGCTTAGGGCTTAGGGCGTGTGGCTTACGGCTCAGGGCTGAAGGCTTAGGGCCCACGGCTTAGGGCTGAGGGGTTAGGGTTATGGGGTTAGAATTCAGGGGAAAGGGTCCAGATGTTAGGGTTAGGGTGCTAGTGCTGGAGTGTTAGGGTCAGGGTGTCAAAGTTTGGGTGTTATGCTTAGGGTGTTTGCCTTAGGGTATTAGGATTATGGTGTTAGGAATAGGAGTTTAGGTGAGGGTGTTAGGGCCAGGGTGTTAGGGCTAGGGAGATAGGATTGGGATTCGGGTGTTTGGTTATTGCTGTTAGGGTCAGGGTGTTACGCTTGGGGTTATTGTGAGGGCGGTAGGGTTCGGAGTGGGTGTTAGGGCTAGGTAGGGGTAGGGTGTTAGGGATCGGGTGTTAGGATTAGGGCGGTATGGTTCGGGTTCGGGTTTTAGAGTTAGGGCTCAGGGCGGTAGGGTTCGGGTTAGGGTGTTAGGGTTCGAGTGTTAGGATTAGGGTGTTAGGGTTAGGGTGTTGGGGTCAGGGTGTTAGGGCGTTAGGGTTAGGGTTCTGGGATGCAGGTGTTAGGCTTAGGGTGTCAGGGTTAGGGTGTTGGGGTTTTAGAGGGTTAGGGTTCGGTTGTTAGGGTTAGGGCGGTAGGGTTGAGGGGTAGGGCTCCAGAGCTAGGGCGGCGGCGTGGCCAAAGGCGGGGAGGAGGGGGGGGGGGGGGTAATTTTCGAGTTCAGAAGAGGGGGACAGGTTCAACCCCCCCCTCCTTTTGAAGGGGGCGGGGTCCTGGGACGACGGACCGGGAATAGGGGGGGAGGGGAGCGGGTCCTGGACCCCCCCTCCTTCCTTGGGGCCTCCAGCGGCGCGCCCTCGTAGGCAGGAGAGCGGCCGAAAGCCGAGGAGAGTGAGGGGGACGCGGGGGAGGAGGAGGAGGAGGAGGAGGAGGAGGAGGAGGAGGAGGAGGAGGAGGAGGAGGAGGAGGAGGAGGAGGAGGAGGAGGAGGGAGGAGGAGGAGGGAGGAGGAGGAGGAGGAGAAGGACGAGGACGAGGACGAGGACGAGGACGAGGACGAGGACGAGGACGAGGACGAGGATGAGGACGAGGAGGAGGAGGAGGACGAGGAGGAGGAGGAGGAGGACGAGGACGAGGAGGACGAGGAGCGCGGCCGCGGGGTGGGCGAGCCGAACGCATCGCCAGAGGAGCGCGGCGGGCGGGGCGAGACGGCCGAGGTGGAGCAGGGCGGCCCGAGCGCTGACGCGTGCGCAGGCGGGCGCGCGCCGGACCGTCAGATCGACGCTTTCCTGGCGGAGATCAAGCTCAAGCAGAGGACGGCGGACCCAGACACGGTCAGGCCGTCCTCCTGCTTCCTGCTCCCTCCTGCCTCCTTCTCATCCCACCCCATCCTCCTCCTCATCCTCCTCCTCCTCCTCGTCCTCGTCCTCGTCCTCGTCTTCGTCCTCCTCCTCCGCTCTCCTCCTCTCCTCCTCCTCCTCCTCCTCCTCTCCTCCTCTCCCTCCTCCTCCTCCTCATCATCCTCCTCCGTCCTCCTCTTCCTCCCTCCTCCTCGCCTTCCTCCTCCTCCTCCTCCTCCTCTCCTCCTCCTCCTCCTCGTCCTCCTCGTCCTCCTCGTCCTCCTCCTCCTCCTCCTCCTCTCCTCCTCCTCCTCCTCCTCCTCCTCCTCTTCCTCTCTCCTCCTCCTCCTCCTCTTCCTCCCTCCTCCTCGACCTCCTCCTCCTCGTCCTCCTCCTCCTTCTCCTCCTCCTCCTCTTTTTGTTACGGTAGCCCGACTTAACGATCTAGCCTGTAACGTTTTTGAGCGATTGCGCAAGACAGAAATAAGTACGATTCGGGGCGTTGGTGCCTGGCGGGCGCCGCGGAAACGGGTGTAAAAAGAGAAGCGGCACGGTGGAGAACATTGAGGAGGCGCCAGCCAGGTACGGGATGCAGAATGTATTTTTGGTGAGACATTGATAAGCCTAAACATGGAAACGATACAATACTAGGAGTACGTACAAGCTGCGTCCGTATGAAAAGGTTCAGATAAATTGGACTGGTCCTATGAGCATACTTGGCCAGAGGTCTTGGCTGGCCTGCTGAAGGCATGGAAGGCTGCTGTGCCTACTTATGTTCCTTGTTTTCCTGAGATCAGAAAACGATGACTAGCCTGGAGCAGTAAGCTGGCCAAGGATGCGATCTGGCCTGAACGCCTAAAAAAGCTGTGCCGCTTATGTTGAGGCAGTCTGAGTGCTGATGTGACGCAGATATGTGCAGCCCCCACGCACAAAAAAGTTAACCATCTCCGTCCCTTCACAACTAGAGTCAAGCGTCCAACATTCAAGTGAGCGGCGCCTGCCTGGGAAGCAATTCTTGGGCTGATACCCTGAAGAACGAAACATGTGCTGCTGAGCTTTAGCAGTCACAGGACAGATGCCAGCCCAGTGTGCAATTCTTGGGCTGCTACCCTGAGAGGCAGAGAGAGAAAACAAAAAAAAAAAAAAAAAAAAAACGTGTGCTGCTGTGCTGGAGCCTGTCAAAATGAACTGGTGCCAGTTTAGTGCGAAATTCTTGGGCTGCAACCCTGGAGGTCAGAAAAGGCATGTGTTGCTGTGCTGGAGCAGACAAAAGGAAAGGTGCCGTGGCTGGTCGGTGCAGCCGTCCCCCTCCACCACCACTTGAAATCTCGAGTGTCACCCCAGCCCCCATCCACGTCTTGGATTACGCCTGCGGTACGCAAGAGTAGACGCAGTCGTTGAAACGTCAGGTGGTTGGGCAAGAAAGGCAGTTCTTGGGTTGCTGCCCATGGTTTTTCAGGGTTAACCCCGAACCTCACTGGTCCCAGGGCCCTCGTGTTTTTTGTAAGGTCTTCTCTGGATTAGCACGAACCCAGTACGTCAAGTTGGAAAAAATACATGTCCCTGCTGGTGTTGGGCACTCTGTAGGCTGGCCAGAGATGTTGTCTGGCCTGCTGGCAGCGTGGGCCTGCTGTGGCTTATGCCACTTATACCCTTGTGGGTTAGAAATTGGTGACAGGACTGGAGCATATGTAGGCTGGCCATGGGTGTAGCCTTTGCGCCTAGAAATAACTGTGCCGCTTGTGTTTGGGCAGTCTAGGTGCTGAAGAGACGCAGGCATGAGCTGCTATAAGTGCATGCGTTTCTGGTATGTGCTGCTCCCAACACGTTAGAGTCAAGCGCCCAAAAGGCAAATGAGCTGTACTTGCCTGGCAACGATTCTCAGGTTCCTACCCTAGGGGTCAAAAAAAATGTACCCTTAGCAGTCAACATGATGACCTAGTATGCAATTATTGTGTTGCCATCCTTGTATGAGAAAAAAGCATCGTGTTGCTGTGCTGGAGCAGTCAAAGAGAGAGGTGACCGAGCTGGTCGGTGCTGCCGTCCACCTCCTCCTCTCGAGATCAAACCCGACCACCACCACGCTAGAGTCAAGCGTCAGAAAAGCAAGTGAGCGGTGCTTGCCTAGTGAGCAATTATTGGGCTGATACCCTGAAGGTCAAAACATGTGCTGCTGTGCTCGAGCAGTCAAAGAGAGAGGTGACGACGCTGGTCGGTGCTGCAGTCCTCCCCAACAGACCCTAACCATCCTCCGACCCCAATCCCCCGCCACGTTAGAATCAGGCGTCCAAAAGCAGGTGACAGTGCTGCCTAGTATGCAATTATTGGGCTGCTATTTGTAAGGTCAGAAAAGAGTGCTGCTGTGCTGTAGCAGTCTTGCTTGTGCGAGTCGGCTGGCCAGAGAAATTGGCTGGCCTGCTGAGGTGGCAAAAAAGGCATGTTGTGACTATGTAAGTCCTCCACCTTCACCTCTGTTATGGTTTTTTACTAAGTCCTCCTCCTCCCCCTCCTCCTCCTCCTTTTCCTCCCCGTTCCCCTCCGCGCGCGCTCTCGCGAGCGCCCTCCCTCCCTCCCTCCCTCCCATTCGCCCCGCGCGCGCACGCGCTCCCATTAATGTGCGGGGAGGGGGGTCGGGAGAATGGGGGACACCAACACCATCCCGATTCCACAGGCCCCACCCGATTTCCGGCCGCAGAACTCAGCGGCAAGAGGTCCAAGACTTGGTCCTGCGCGAATCACATAGGCCTGCGGAGGTCGGCGGTGCAAGTCAGCACTCTTCTCCCGGAGGCATGTGCACGTGAGGCTGCCTGGCCGCCCCCTGCGGACTGTCATCGACATGCTCGCCAAGGGCGTCGCCAGGCACGGCGAGGACTTCGAGGACGCTGCCCGCGCCGACGTTGCCCTGCGGCGGCGCGAAATCCTCGAGGAGCTGGGCTGCGGTGGCGAGCGCGGCGCCGCGGTGGACTTTGGCTTCCTGACCGTGCGCCCGGATCGTTGCGGAAGCCTGCCGGAGGCGCAGTACTACCGCTGGAGGGTCTTCGCCTACCTGCAGGGGGACTCCACCCGCAGGCTCGGGTGCTGCCCAGGGTGTTCTTGGCCCGAGGTGTCCCCAGGCTCCCCAGGGAGGCCCAGTTGGCCTCCAGAGCACCCGCCACGAGGCCCAGAGGGCCCCAGCAGTGCGCCGAGGGGCTGGGGGGACGCCCTGGGCCAGGACCACTCCCAGCAGCACCCGGCAGGTGGCGCACCGAGCCCTTCCAGATGTGCCGTGGCGGGGCCACGTGGCACCCGCCGGCGGAGGAGCAGGGCGGGGCGAGCGGGTCCCGCTCGCGCTCCCCGTCGAGGGGCAGGGGGCGGCAGCCCCGGGCCAGGGCGGCCGGGGCGCGGCAGCTGGAGCGCCGGGAGCGCCGGGAGCTGGAGGCGCTCTGGAAGGGCCTGACGCCCCACGTCGGCCCGCTGTGCAGAGCCACGTGCTGGTGCCTCGACCACGCCGACGCCGCCGTGGAGGTCGCGGGCGCGCTGGTGGAGGGCCTCTGCGAGGCGCGCCTGGCGCTGCCAGACCGCATCGCCCGCCTGCTCCTCATCTCCGACGTGGCGCACAACGCAGGGAGCGCCATGGCCCCCGCGGCGTGGTGCTTCCGGCGCGAGTTCGAGGGCGCACTGCCCCGGGCCTTTGCGCGGCTGCGGGGCCCGTACAGCGCCGAGCCCAGCAGCTCGGCGGCCGACAGGGCCAGCGACCAGGTGCTGCGGGTGCTGCGCTCCTGGCAGGACCGCGCCGTGTTCCCGGCGCAGTTCGTGAGGGGCCTGGAGGCGGCCTTCTTCCGCGACGTGCTGTCGGCGGCGGGTTTCCTGGAGCCGGGCGGCGCCCAGCGCCTGCCGGAGGCGGTCGCCGCGAAGCTGGCCGAGTGGCGGGCCCAGCACTTCAGCCAGCTCGAGAAGGTCGGCAAGTCTCGCGGCGTCGACTGGCAGACGTCGCACCTGGAGCGCCCGGCCGGCGGCCGCGCGCTGGAGGAGGTGCGCAAGGAGTGGCTCCTGGACCGCCTGCTGACCTACGAGGTTCAGGAGGAAAAGAAACACACAGACACAATGAATCGTCGATTGCCTAGAAAATATGGGAAAAATATCCTGGCAAAGCAACCTAACAGCTATGAGTATAAGCATATCTGGAAGCATTCCTGCTGTTCTCGCAGTCGCAGTCGCAGTCGCAATGACAGTCGCAGTGGCAACGGCCTTAGGATCCAATGGAATCCTAAGGATTCCTAGGGATTCCTAAGGCATCCTTAGGCATCCTTAGGAATCCATAGGAGTCCTTAGGAAACCTTAGGAATCCTTAGGAATCCTGATTCCTATGGATTCCTATGGATTCCTAAGGATTCCTGGGGAATCCTAAGGATTCCTACCTGAGCCTGCCTCGGCCTCAGCCTCAGCCTGCCTCAGCCTCAGCCTCAGCCTGTCTCAGCCTCAGCCTGCCTCAGCATAAGCCTCAGCCTCAGCCTCAGCCTGCCTCGGCTTGCCTCGACCTCAGCCTCAGCCTGCCTCGGCCTCAGCCTCAGCCTCAGCCTGCCTCAGCCTCAGCCTCAGCCTGCCTCAGCCTCAGCGTGCATCAGCCTCAGCCTCAGCCTGCCTCAGCCGCAGCTTGCCTCAGCCTCAGCCACAGCCTCAGCCTCAGCCTCAGCCTGCCTCAGCTTCAGCCTCAGCATCAGCCTGCCTCGGTTTGCCTCAGCCTCAGCCTCAGCCTGCCTCGGCTTGCCTCGACCTCAGCCTCAGCCTGCCTCGGCCTCAGCCTCAGCCTCAGCCTGCCGCAGCCTCAGCGTGCATCAGCCTCAGCCTCAGCCTGCCTCAGCCTCAGCGTCAGCCTCTCAGCCTCAGCCTGCCTCAGCGTCAGCCTCAGCCTCAGCCTGCCTCAGCCTCAGTCTCAGCCTGCCTCAGCCTCAGCCTGCCTCAGCCTCAGCCTCAGCCTGCCGCAGCCTCAGCGTGCATCAGCCTCAGCCTCAGCCTGCCTCAGCCTCAGCCTGCCTCAGCTTCAGCCTCAGCCTGCCTCGGCGTGCCTCAGCCTCAGTCTTAGCCTGCCTCGGCCTCAGCCTGCCTCAGCTCGGGCACTCAAAATATGGCACAGGAGTGGTGTTCTGGGAGCACGAAGATCACGAAGTGGCCTACAGTTGGCTCCGGGCATTCAAAGTGTGGCCTGGGAATGGTGTTCTGGGAACACGAAGAACACGAAGTGGCCTACAGTTGGCTCCGGGCATTCAAAATGTGGCCTGGGAATGGTGTTTTGGGAAGACGAAGAACACGAAATGGCCTACAGCTGGCTCTGGGCATTCAAAATGAGGCCTGGGAATGGTGTTCTGGGAACACTATTCCCAGGAATCTATAGGAATCTATAGGAGTCCTGGGGAGTCCCTGGATTCCCCCGATTCTCCCGGCACCCGCCCAGACCCCCCTAGGGAGTCAAGATGCTTTCTTTTGACCCCACTAAAAACCTATCAGTCTTCGCTTTTAGGTAATATGGGAAGTGGGTAGGAAGACAGAAACCTTGAAAATATTCGAAAATATTGGGAATCTGGTTATTTGTGTCTATTTATTTGTGTGTGTCCCAGGGCCCCTTCAGAGGTGTACGCCTGGGAGACGCGCGCCGCAGAGCCGCCCGCGGACGCTGGGCCGGCGGAGCACCCGCTGGTGACGGGGGGCCTCCTCCTCCTCCTCCTCCTCCTCCTCCTCCTCCTCCTCCTCCTCCTCCTCCTCCTCCCTCCTCCTCCTCCTCCACCCTCCTCCTCCTCCTCCTCCTCCTCCTCCTCCTCTCCTCCTCCTCCTCCTCCTCCAGCCGCCGCCACGGCTGAAGGTCGAGGGACACGCGGCCCTCCCACCCTGTTCCATCGCCCGCCAGGGGAGCAGCGCGCGATGCCCACGCGCCCGCGGGGCCCAAGAGGCCCATGATGGAGGCTCTCCTCTTGCTCGCGGCCGTCGGCTTCTCGCCGCGGGCGGCCGCCTACATGTCGACAGGCGCTTGCCGCGCCCCTGGACGCACTCAGGAGCGAGAGCCTCAACCTGCTCAGCACACCAGGCTCTACGTGTACAACCCTCTCTACCTGACGGGCAGCACCCGCGCGCAGGAGATCACCTGCGAGCACTACATGGGCGTGATCCTCTTCCCTGGGACGAGCCGCCGCCCGACACTGGACGGCCGCCACAGCCTCTTTCAGCACGACTACCACTGGGAGCTCTCCTTCGGCTGGACCAACAAGAGTTGTGGGGGGAGCATCTTCCTACATCAGCGGTTTCCGCAGGCACACCTACGTCGGATCTACCCTCCGCCCGCGGCGCTCTCGGGCCGCTGCGGCGCGACAGTGCCGCTCCTCGGACGTGCTCCTCATGGTTCGGCACCTTTCCGTGCCATCCGAGTCCTGCTCCAGCCGCAACTCGTACCGCCAGGTGACCCAGGCTATGATCTCGCGGGCACGCACCACGCTGGAGTCTGTGGGCAGTCGACGCACGCCCTTCAGCAGGGCGGACCTCAGCTCGGCGACTCCGTGGACGAGACGTTTCTCGGCCCCCCGTCCCTGCTCGAGCCCGACTTGTGGAGCGAGGTCGACAGCGCCGTGGGCCCCTTCCTGGAGCTGGAGGGCCTTTCTGGACGTCTTTGGCAACGGTTCCTCTCGGACCACGACACCTTCTTTGTCAGCGGGGACACCTTCATCGGGGCGCACGGACGGTCACGCAGGATCGACTTCCTCCACGCCCCGTGCAAGTGCAAGGCCCCCAGGGGAGCAGGACGCCGCCTCAACACATTGTACGATCGAGACCACCGCTCTGTCTACGCGGGCGACATCTTCGAGGCCCACGCGCAGCACACCTGGGACTACGACACGATCATGTTTCGTCTGGAGGGCGCCCTGAAGTCGCGCGACCTGCAGCAGGCGGTCACGTTCCTCCCCAAGATGGCGCGCCAGCACGCCCAGCAGCTCAGGGACCTCGCGGCCTCGGAATGGATCAGCATCGTGACCCCGCCCACGGCTACTTCGATCGCCGCAGCTCGGGAAGCGGGCAAGATGTACGCAGAGGCGGTGCAGGTCCCCGAGGCGAAGCCCCAAATCACCACATTTGTACACCGCTCACGCCGAGTTCAAGTACCCGTCGGCCTCCGTGGAGCAGGAGGCCCAGCAGGGGCACGTGCTCCCGCGTACCTTCTACCAGCAGTTCGTTTGCATGG
>CAUYUJ010004299.1:52500-60000 GCA_963575745.1 Prorocentrum cordatum
TCGCCGGTTGTCAAGCAGTTGGAGGAGCTGCTGAGGAGCGTGTCGTAGAAGCCGTGGTAAGTATCGCAGCCGTCCAGCAGACTGGTGGTGGTCGAAGTCGGGGATGCCGGTGTAAGCTACTACTTCGGTGGCCGTGAAATGATGAAGCTGCGAGTTAGCTTTAGGTAATCCAGCTGCCGTGCGATAGGGCTTCGAGTAGGCATTGGAGATGCGCTGGTGGTCAGTCTGGGTCAGTGTTGGCCAGACGTGATGGTTGAAGGTCAATGAGGCGGTCGAGAGGGCGTGCACGTACTTGATCTTCGTTTTGCGGGGTAGGCGTCGACGTCTTAGGATTTGCCTCTCAAGAGCTCGTGCCGAAGCGTCGGTTCGTCGCATGCGATTCTGCACCTCGGGGCCCATGCTGCCGTTGGTTAGGATGGTGCCTAAAAGTCGGTGCTGGTCTGTGATCTGGACCGAGATCGACATGATGCTCAGCTGGATTGATGTAATGTTCTGCTGTGCAATCCTGCTGCGTGCGACGTTGGAGCCCGTCCCGTTAAAGGAGATGATGACCTTGGTCTTGTCTGGGTGTGGCTTGAGCCCGTAGGTAAAGGCTGTACGGCATAGACGTTCGGCTGAAGTTCTTGCAATGTCAATGATGTCGGAGTGGCGGGTGGTCGAGTTGAAGTCGGTGAGGTCGTCGACGAAGGACATGTTGGTCAGCTTGCCGCCTTGATGAGGGGCCGTAGAGAAGAGCGGGTTGTCGCAGGGGCGGATGTGGTGGCCGCTCTCACCGTCTTCTGCCCCTTCAGCGTCGTCGGCGATGGCCTGAAGCACTAGGGAGAAATGCATGTTGAAAGCCGCGTCGGAGTATGGCACCCCTGGCCTGGTACTGGTGCGAGGGATCACGTATGCGTCGGTGCCCTTGGCGGTCATCCAGTTGGCCGCGTGGTGGTCGGCAACGAGGGCGCAGAGGTGAGAGTCGTCGACGTGGGCGTTGAGATGTGCTGGACAGCGAAGACGTTGTCGTAGGGAGGGGAGGAGGCATATGGGAATCTCGATGTTGTCGATGACGTCTTCGAGCTCGTCCTCCTGTGTCGGCAGCTGGAAAATGAACTCCCTTATTACCGAATGGAAGGCTTCTTTCAAGTCCAGGAAGAGGATGCTGCCCGTGCGAGCCTGCGTACGGCAGTCGTCCAAGAAGGTGTAGGCGGTGTGAGTGATGAAGTCAGTCGCCTTGTTGGGGACGGCGCCGCATTGTGTGTCCATGAGCAGGTCGGGTAAGATGTCGCGGAAGAGGCCTCTCAGGAACTTGCTGTTGATCTTGCCAATAGTGTTGTTCAGGAGGATGCCCCTGTAGGCTTTCTGCAGATGAAGCTGTCCTTGTCCTTTGGAGAAATGGGTGGAGAAACCGCCCTTCGCCGAAATAGGCTCCGTCGTCATCAGTTGCATCTTCATCATGATGGGGTGCAGAAGTCGGGCAATCTGGCGCGGCGCTGCTCGTGCCATGTCGTCGGTGTTCCCGTCGGGCCCGCCGCGTTTGCCTTTCTTGGCGGCTGCCAGGGAGGATGTCAGGTTGTGGATGGCCTGGACATTGTCGATGTGGGGTATCGGCTTTGTGTGCGCAGTCTTGTTGTTGTAGTACTTGACGACGCCTTCGATGTCGGTATTGATGCCGTTCTCGATGTTGCCGTAGTATCGAAGGGCGTGCTCCGCAATGGCATGTGGTGTCGTGAGTGGAGCACCGTGATCGTCTTGGCGTATTTTGGGAGTCGGAGTTCTCTTAGGTGTGCGGCCGCCGTATGTGAGTAAAGCCCTCACGTTTGTCCATTCCTGCCGCGGGGCGTTCCCTGCAGCTGATAATATCATGTTGTCGGAGAAGCGCTCGAGGTGGGCGTCGCGGTCGTGGTCGAGGCGGTTTCTAAGAACTCGGTCGGTATCTTGGATGAAGCTCATGTATGAGTCGAAAAGATTTGTAGTGAAGGTGGTTGTGCTGTAGGTGCTGTCGTGGTGTGGAGCCGTGGTATGGTCGGGGTCCGCGTGGTTGATGAAGAGGATGGTCTTGATCATCAGCTGAGTATATCCAGGGATGTCCATGAGGTGGATGACGTCGTCAGGGGACGCTGAAGCCGACTGGTTTGCGATGAGGTGCGCGGTGTATCGGATCCGTCTGCGTGATTTCTTGGAGCCAATGCCATTCCTTTTCACGATGCGGATCGTCTTGAGGAGGGTGCGTCGGAATCGAAGAAGCGCGTAGGAGGCCTCGGTAATGTAGGGCTTGCGGGGGGCATGATGCTGCTTCTTGAAGCTGGCGTAGGCTGCTTCCTTTATCTGATCGACGATGCTCTTAGTATGGTCGTTGGGGTTGGTCTCCCAGGGGGGGTGTTGGATCTGCTGCAGGCGTCGTTGAAAGTCGTTCTTGGCTGTCTCGGAGTCGAGCTTAGCGATGTCGAGCTTGGGCGTGCCGTGCTGGTATGCGGTCTCGACGGTGTAGGCGAGGTTAGCCTTGACAGGGAAGTGGTCGTTCTTGTGTGAGTGGTCGTGTTCTGTGTCGATACCGTACATTACGGACGTGTAGGAGATGGAGTCGAAGAGCTCGTGGCCAACCACTATGTAGTCCAGTCTGTGCACGTCCTTGCCTGAGTCCCATGTGTAGTGGTCCTGGCCTCCGCTTTTGAAGGTATTCGCGGCTATGAGAGAGTTACCTTGCAGGACCTTGTGGAAGCGTTCGCCGTTGTCGTCCTCCTTTTGCTTGAAGCCTTGATCGCCGATTGCCTGGCTGCATAAGCTGCCCGTTCGAGCGTTGGCGTCGATGAAGAAGATGTTGATATTGTGGTTAGAAGTTGCGCACTCGATCATCTCCCAGAAGATATCCTTCTCGTGTGGCTTGGCTCGTGAATGTGGTGCATGGGCGACGCAGACTGTATGTCGAAAGCCTGGGGCTTCGATCCTTACTACGAGATGCCGAGGGCTGTGCTCGATGACGGTGAACTGATCGGGGCGGAAGTAGAGGTCCTTGGCTCCTGCCTTTCCGTACGGCTTGCTGGTGAGTATGTGGAGCTCGCAGCCGAGGTTGTACTGATCGCGGCCCCCTGAGATGACGTGGTAGGCGTACGCACTCGTGCTGGTGATGTCGTTGCCGCTGCGAACTCCCCATGGCGTGCGGGCTTCCTGGATGCCGATCAGGTGGAGGTCCTCCATGTACAGGTTGAGCATAGTCTTTCTGAGCTTGTGGATCTTTTCTTTGCGTCGTCGAGCGCCGTGGCCAGGTTCGCGCCCTGACTGGATGTTGTAGGTGGCGATGTTGACGTCTATGTCGGTCGAGGTCTTCGTGGACTTGGCTGGTGTCGAAAGGTGGGCTGTCGTTGCCGTGGTATCGATGCGTTGGGCCTTGAGCATCCCAGGTGAAAAGGATGGGTAAGCGTCCTTGGTGTGGTTGTCGGCGTCGAGTAGGAATTCCCAGCTGCGCTGAGGGGACGCGTTGAGTATGTTAGCCCATTCAGGTTGTGGGTGCGGGTAGTCCTCGATGCGGGCGTAGTTGGCCGCGGCGTCGGCAACTTCGTTCCACGGGTTCATCTCGTGGGCGTGAACGTGACGCAGGTCAACATATTCCTTGACGTGCGAATACATGATCACCAGTAGCTGCACGAGGTGGGCGTCTCGGTTAGTAAAAGCCTCCATCCTTGCCAGTTGGATCGCTCCCAGCGAGTCGGAGTGGACCGAGATACTGTGGTTGATGTCCTTGTGGATAATGTAGGCGAGCGCCCAGGTGAGCGCTGTGATCTCGCTGGATGTCGAGGTGGTCTCGTTGTCCGTGAGGTTTTGGATCTCTACGAGGGTGGAGTCGCGGTGCTTGCCGACTATTGCACCTTGAAAAGAGAAACCTTCTTCGTCTTCTCCGACGAGTACAACTGACCATCCGTCTTGACCATGTTGGCGTGGGTGTTTGGAGCCGTCGGTGTATAAATACAGGCGAGAATCTCGTGGGAGCTGTCGGTATGGAAATGTTCGCACCATGTAATCTGAAACCTCGTTGTGGCAACGGTCGGTAAAGTCGAAGGTGAGCCTGGGAGCCTGAAGTCGTCGAAGGTGCTGGAGTAAGGGCTCCTGTTCGTCGAAGTCGATGTGGTAGAGGATATTGTCGGCCTGCTGGTCGCGGGTATGAACCTCGCGGGAGAAACGAACATGCCGTACTGCCTCGTGGCTCTCCGCATTCGGCAGGTCGGTCTGTCCGCGTAGGATCTGGGTAGCGTCAAGGGAGTCAAAAATGGGAGGTTGTGGCCGGCAGGAAGTTGATGTACATGGCCGGCTCGGTGAGTCGCAAAATTGTCGGTCTCGATCGCCATCTTGGCCAAAATGGCTAGTACGTCGATGCCTTGTTGGTGGCTCTGGTCGTTCTTGCCACAGACGGCCGCACCCCCCCCCGTGTCGTACTCACAAAGCGATGCTTCCTCTCGAGGCGTAGGCGGTGGCGTCGTCATCGTCGGGAACGACCGTGACTGGGCTTCCGCTGGTGGAGGATGTGAGTCGACATGCTGCCGTCGAGGTTGGGTGGCGGTAGTTGGTCGGTCCGCTAGCGTATGTGGTTCTAGTGTGGGATCTGTGTGAGACAGCCTTCTCGCGCTCCCCAAGCGAGAGGTAGAGGCCGAGGGGATGGTCCACGGTCCACTACTAGGCTGTAGCATGTTGGGCGGTGTGTGGATTTCCCACATGTCGCCATGCTCGTAAAGATCTGGAGGTGCGCTCTCCCCAACGCGCATGCCGCTATTGGCTGATGAGAGGGTAGGTGAAACTTGTGAAGTGTCGTGTGGTGAATCGGAGCTCACCAGGGGCTCAAATAGTCGGCGCCTGACGTCGTCGGCGTAACCACTGCAGGAGTCGGAAGTGCCGTCGTTGCGCTGACAGTCTTCTGGTATGATGCTGGGCCGTTCCCCCTGGGCCAGTTGCCCCCCAGGGGGTGAGGGCCCCGTTAGTTTTTTGGTGAGTTGACCGCAGGGGCTTCCTCGTCGTTGAGGAAGGTTGGCACTCGGTCTCCTGGGTCTGCGAAGCCGTCTCCGATGTCGCAGATACGGACTTTCTTGGGCTTGGCCGCTCGTCTAGATGATCCGTTTTTTCGGAGAGCGGTGCGGGGCGGAGGAGCAGAGGTGGCGCGGTCGGGCGTGGCGAGGTGGAAGCGGGGTGGTGGTTGGATTGGCTGCATCGGTGCGGTAGGAGATATGTCGGCTAGTGGAATGCGCACTGGGGTGGAAGGTGGTGGTGCGTCGTCGTCGGAAGTGATGTCAATGAGGAGAGTAGTGGATGGGTGGTTGTGCTGAGTTGAGTCTGTCCTTCTGGTGCGTGGTGGTGGCGCTGAGCTGGGTCGGTCATTCTGCGGGTCGGGTGGGTGGAAGTCGATGGGCGTAGGTTGCTCGGTGGGGATCGGCGTATTGGAGGCGGGGGTGGGTAATGGCGTAGGGACAGGGAAGGGATATGCGTCGCTCGCAACAGGGGTTGGGCTGCAAAGGTCGTCGTCGTCGGCTGGGATTGGAGTGTGCACGCTGGCGTCGTCGGCGTCGTGGCATGGGCGTCGCGCAGTAGGAGTGGCGGTTGGCGTCGCAGGTGTCGGTCGTGGTGGTGGTGTGCTGCTGCGCTGTCCGCTGTTGCTGGGCTGTCCACCGCTGCTGCTGCCGCGGTTTCTGAGGTAGAGTTGATAGCCCGAGTCATCGGAGGTAGACGGTGGGGTCAGCAGTTCGAGTGCCGCTTGAATCTGTTTGTCGACTTGTGCTTGTTCAGCGTCTGCTTGGGCTTGCAGTCGTGCGTCTTCCTCGTCTCGTTCTTGGAGTCGTGTGTCGAGCTCCCTGAGGATGTCCACGTCGATGCTGGTGCCGAACTCGTGGGCTTGCTGTAGTTCGCAGTGCAGTCGCTCGCGCTCCTGTCTGTGTTGCTGAAGGTGCTCCTGTAGTTGGAGTTGGTGCTGCTCCTGGAGTTCGTTCTCGAAGCGCTGCATGTCACGGGAAGTGCCTCGAAGCCTGTCGATCTCGCTGTTGTACTCGCTCTGGGCCGTCAAAGTGCGGTACTTCTGAGCCTGGACCTGTCCGAACTCCTCCAAAAGTAGCTCCTTGGCATCCTGAAGCCGGTTCTGTTCAAGCCTCGCGATGTTGCTGATGTCCTGCTGAGCCTGAGCTTTCTCGGAGAGAAGACGTTGCTGTTGTTCGTGGCAGCGTTGTTGATATTGTTGGACCATGATCTCGGCGTTCTCGTGTAGCTGGTGTCGGAAGGTCTCTTCCTCTTGCTTCCTCTGGATGATGAAGGTGGCGAGGTGCGCTGACTCTTCCTCCTTGAGTGGTCGCGCAGGTTGGCCTCCTTCTGCTGGTAGTGAGCCATGTTCTCCGTGATGGATTCGCGAGCCTCGTGTCGGAGCCGCTCCTCGCGCTGTCGGAAGACTTGGATCTCGTCGTAGTACGACTGTCTCTGCTGGAATTGTGCTTGCTGAAATTGTTCCTGACAGTGTTGTAGATGTTGCGAAAGCTCCTGAATCTGCTCGGTCTGCAGTTGACGCTGTGCTTCGTGTTGATCGGATTCGGCACGTTCATGGTGGAGAAACGCCAGATGGTGTTGGTGTATCCCGTGGTTGCGCTGCTGCTCATCCACTCTCCTCGTCAGCACGTCAATGAGTTTCCGCAGGTCGCTGTCGTCGTTGGTAGTCGAAGCCGGCGCTGGCTCAGACACAGGTTGATGAGCTGGTGGTCGCTGTCGTCTCTCGGGGTGTGGTGTCTTGCCCCTGACACGGTGGCGCACGTCATCTTCACCGTCCCCGTCACAACTGTCTTCCGAGAGTTCAGCATGTCCTCGATGCTGTTTGGCCTCGGAGATGAGTGCCTTGAGGGATGCGATCTCGTACTTGATCTCGTCGTGCTCCTTATTGAGGTCGTGAATCTGGCTCTCGACGATCTGCTGTCTCTGGATCCGTGACTCCACTTGAGATCTATATTGAGCAATGCGAGCCATCGGCGTGTCCAGCAGGTGTAGCATGGTCTTGACTATGGCTATCTCCTCGATCAGGCGGGTTGGGTCAACTTGAGCTTGCCTGGCTCCGAGGACTTGGTCGGCGAGACGTGCCATCCTCGCCACCTTGGTCGCGTGCCAGACCCGACGTATGTCTGGCTCGTCGGGAGGGAGAGAAAAACTTTCGTGTCCCTTGGCATCCGAAAGCAGGGCGGGCATTACCTTATCAGTGACCTCCAACTGTCGTTTCGTCAGCTTTTGCAGATGTTGGTGGTCGTTGGTGGTGTCCTCGGGGGCCTGGCGGCGTCTTCTCGAGGGAGGCCGCTTCGTTCTCGGTGTGGTGTAGTCGTACTGATACTGCTGCTGGTGCTGGGCGTAGTTGTGCTGCTGTCGGTCTTCGTCGTGGTGGGAGGTGTGGTGGTGCTGGTTGTGCTGGGGCTGGTACCGTGGCTGCTGCTGTCCTTGCCCTCCGTGGTGTCGGCGGTGTGAAGAGCCAGATGCTGGTGTGCTTGACCTCCATGGCCACGGCTTGGCACC
>CAUYUJ010004299.1:62500-71309 GCA_963575745.1 Prorocentrum cordatum
TGGTGATTTCAATGATGATGATGATGATGATGACGATGATGATGATGCAAGCAGAGGAAGACGATACTAGTGATAATGATGATGCTGATGGTGGCCTTGGTGGTGGTGATAATGATGATGCTGATGGTGGTGGTGATGTTACTGGTGGTGGTGGTGATGATGAGTCTGCTGATGACGATGGTATAGGGGGGTGATGATGTTGGCAAGGTAATATTCAGGTTATTACGAATAGTAACAATACGGTTATCAATAACCACCGTAATACTAAAGTGAGACGCTGATGATGATGATCATGATGCTGATGCCGATGCTGATGATGACGATGATGATGATGACGATGATGATGAGAATGGTGATGATGATGGTGATGCTGCTGATCATGATGATGATGATGCTGATGATGATGATGCTGACGACGCTAATGATGATGATGATGATGATGATGATGACGACAACGATGATGGTGATGACGATGCTGATGATGATGATGATGATGCTGCTGGTGATGATGCCGGTTCTGATAGATATTTTGATCATATTGACGAGAATGATGATGATGATGATGATGACGATGACGATGACGATGACGATGACGATGACGATGATGATGACGATGTTGATGAGGAGGAGGAGGAGGAGGCGGAGGAGGAGGGGTGAGGCGGAGAAGGAGCTCGGCAACGGTTAGAAAGGTGCCACCACATTAAACATGCATCAAGCAAACTCCAAACGAGTTAGGGGGGGTCAAAATCCTCCCCGGGCGGCACAACCTGCCGGCGGCGCTCTTGCGCTCGAAGCCCGAGCGACTCCGCCTCTTCCCGAGAGCGGAAACCAAAAAGTGACAGGCTTCGCAGAAGGTCGACCCCAGTCCCCGCCCAGGCACACCCACCCCCGCCCGACATGGACGCAAGAGAGCCTCTGGACAGAGGCGGCGCTAGCTGCGGGAGGTCGTCCAGACCCATCTTGGCTGCCAAGTAGTCTCGAGAGGGATCCGATAACACGGCCGCTCGCGAGACCCGAAACCCTTGCTTCGAAGGATGGCGGCCGCGCAAAATCCAAACCAACTGCCTCTCACGACCCGAGGAACGGTGGCCCAGACAATCTGACGCTAGAGCCGTTTTTCCCCCGTGCCCTCCTACGGCACAAACCGAGCCGCAGCGAGTACAGAAGGCCAGGGAGCCGGCCGCAGCCCCCGCGGGGTCCGTGACCCCACACTCGATGATGTGGTGGGCGCGGGCAGGCCAGACATGGAGGTCGGGCCATTCGGCCCTGCCCTCCTTACCTTCCACGCCCACCCACCCCGACTCCCGACCCGCCCCGCCACACCCAGGAGGAGGAGGCGGCACAGGAGGAGGAGGAGGATGGTGTTGATCGTTATGTTGATGTTGTTGGTGATGATACTGATGCTGCTGATGATGATGCTGCTGTTGCTGTTGATGCTTGTGCTGTCGCTACTTATGAGGATGATGAACATGATTATGATAATGGTGAAGATGATGATGCTGACTATGATTATGAATATGACGATGCTTATGGTTCTGATAATGATAGTGATAATGCTGGTAATGATGATAGTAGTGACGAGGGTGATGCTGGTGAGAATGATGATGATGATGATGAGGAGGAGGAGGATGATGATGATGATGTTGATGATGATGATGATGATGATGCTGATGATGATGATGATGATTATGATTATGATTCTGATGCTGCTGCTGATGATGATGCTGATGACAACGACGATGACGATGCTGATGATGATGCTGATGATGATGCTGATAAGTATGATGCTGCTGATTATTGTGCTGACGATGATGCTGATGATGACGATGATGATTATTATGATGATGAGGAGGAGGATAATCAGGATGAGGAGGATGATGATGATGATGATGATGATGATGATGATGATGATGATGATGATGATGATGATGATGATGATGATGCTAAGGATGAGGATGACGAGGATGGTGGTGGTGGTGGTGTGGTGGTGGTGGTGGTGATGGCGATGAGAAGGAGGAGGAAGAGGAGGAGGAAGAGGAGGAGGAGGAGGAGGAGGAGGAGGAGGAGGAGCAGAGGAGGAGGAGGAGCAGGAGCAGGAGGAGGAGGGGGGCGAGGTGGAGCACGAACGAGGCGTGACGAGGAGGAGCGAGGAGGAGCGAGAAGGACCGAGGAGAAGAGGGGGTGGAGGAGCGAGGAAGACCCCCCCCCTCGCGGACACCCAGACCGCCCAGGCGCTGCCCTCCGACGGCGCCGTGCGGAGGAGGGCGGCCTGCCGCCAGGGGCGGCCCGCGGCGGCGGCCGTCGCCCTCCCAGAGAGCATCGACGGCTCCCCCCCCTCCCTGCCCTCGCCGCCGCCATCGCCGACGACGGCGACGACGACGACGTCAACGACGACAACGACGACGACGACGACGACGGCGGCGGCGGCGGCGGCGGCGGCGACGGCGACGGCGACGGCGACGGCGACGGGTGCGGCGGCGGCGGCGAGAGCGGCGGGAGCGGCGGGAGCGGCGGCGGCAGCGAGCAGCACCAGTAGCAGCAAGGGCCGACCGCGAGGGTGCATGCCACCTCTGGGCGGCTCGCACCGGCTCTCCCCCGGGTCTCTTCCGCTTCTCTTTGTTGGGCAGAGCTTAGGGCAGGCCATCTCCCTCCCACCTTCCTCCTCCTCCTCCTCCTCCTCCTCCTCCTCCTCCTCCTCCTCCTCCTCCTCCTCCTCCTCCTCCTCCTCGGCGTGATTTGTTGCTCCCCTCGCCCTCCCCAATCCTCCGAGGACGAGGTGAAGGAGAGGAGGGGTGGGGGGGAGGGGGAGGAGGAAGAAGGAGGAGGAGGAGGAGGAGGAAAAGGAGGAGGAGGAGGAGGAGGAGGAGGAGGAGGAGGGGAAGGAGGAGGAGGAGGTCAAGCGCACCACGCTCTGCGTGGACACAATGATGAGAGTGGGTGGCGCAACGCGCGTGCCAAGCACGGACCGTCTCCTCTCCGCGCGCTGCTTGCGGGAGCCGCTGCCTCGGGGAGTCGTGCACGACGAGCGCAAGTGCACGCTGCCTGAGTCCTATCCTCCTTTTCCTCCTGCTTCTCCTCCTCCTCCTCTTCCTCGTCATCATCATCATCATCATCATCATCATCATCATCATCATCATCATCATCATCATCATCCATCATCCTCATCATCTCATCATCATCATCATGAGCATCATCCTCATCCTCAGCCTCATCCTCAGCCTCATCCTCATCCTCATCCTCCTCCTCCTCCTCCTCCTCCTCCTCCTCCTCCTCCTCCCTCCTCCTCCTCCTCCTCCTCCTCCTCCTCCTCCTCCCTCCTTCCTCCTCCTTCCGCCTCCTCCTCCTCCTCCTCAACTCCTTCTACTCCTCCCCTCCTCCTCCCCGCTCCTCCTCCTCCTCCTACCTCCTCCTCCTCCTCCTCCTTTCTCCTCCTCCTCATCCTCCTCCTCCTCCCTCCTCCTCCTCGTCCTCTTCGTTTTCCTTATCCTCCTACTCCGCCTCCGCCTCCTCCTCCTCCTCCTCCTCCTCCTCCTCCTCCTCCCCCTCCTTCCTCCTCCTAAAAAGTTCAGAAACTCCTGCTCCGTCTTCTCCTCTCCCTTCTCCTCCTCCTCTCTTCCTCCTCCTCCTCCCCCTCCTCCTCCTCCTCCTCCTCCTCCTCCTCCTCCTCCTCCTCCTCCTCCTCCTTTTCCTCCCCCTGACATTCCCGCCGACCCGCCGTTGTTGAAGGAGTTCCCATATTGAAATTGACCTGGATTCCGTCTGTGGAAGTTGTAGGTTTGGGGATGCGAGCTCGCGAGGAAGTATTGAGCGAAACGCCCAGCTGGCCTACGGACAAGTCTGGTGGCGCGGAAGGGAGGAGTTGCTTATGAGGAAGATGGATGGACGAGCAGGAGGGGAGGGAGGAGGAGGAGCAGGAGGAGGAGGAGCAGGAGGAGGAGGAGGAGGAGGAAGAGGAGGAGGAGGAGGAGGAGGAGAAAATTAGGAGGAGGACAAAACGAGGAGCAGGAGAGGAGGAAGGGAAAAGGTAGGGGAGGAGGAGGAGGAGGTAGGAGGAGGAGGAGGGAGGGAGGAGGAGGAGAGGAGAAGCAAGAAGAAGACGAAGAAGAAGGAAGAGTAGAGGCGAGGAGGAGGAGGGGAGGAAGAGGAAGGGAGGGGAAGGAGGAAGAGGAAGGAGGTCAGAGGAGGAGCGAAATGAGTTTCAGGAGGATGGGGAGGAGGGGGCGAAGGGCGGGAGGGGGCGCCCTGCGGCAGGCTCGTCGTTATCCAGTGACGACGAGACGTACGTCGCCGAGCACGAGGCCGCGGTCGCGGCGGGCGTGCAGGCCGCCGGCCCGCCAGATGCTCCCAAAGATGGCGCTGGCTTGGGCAGTACCCTGGCGCGCGCGGAGGACCATGAGGGAGGAGGAGGAAGGAGGAGAGGAGGAGGAGGAGAGGTGAGGAGGAGGTGGTGAGGAGGAAAGGGGGGAGAAGGAGGAGGGATGAGGCTGAGGCGAGGCGGATGCGGAGGCGGAGCGGAGGCGGAGGCGGAGGCGGGGTAAGAGGGGGGGGAGGCTGCGGGGGGTCGGGGGGGGCGCAGCTGAGGCGGGGATGAGTAGGTAGGAGGCGGGGGTCATGAGGGATGGGATTAGTGATGAGGCAAGTAGGCTTAATTGTAGGTGGAGGTATGTATCGGATGCTGATGATGTGTAGGATGAGGAGTTAGGTAGAGGATTGCGCTGTGGATGACGGTTGAGGTGAGGGTGGGGGGTTTGGCCTGGGGTATGTATTAGGAGAGGAAGATGTAGTAGGTGATTATTATGATATTATGAGGGATAGGAGGAGGAGATTGTAGGATGATTGGAGGATGATGCGGGAGGAGGATGAGTAGGAGGATATTTAGTGGGAGGTTGATGAGTATTAAGGAGAGGAGGGAGGGTAGGAGGTAGTAAAGGAGGAGAGTAGGATGTATGCTGATACGTAGGGGGATTGGGTGTTTAGTTGAGGAGGAGGAGTGTCGGGCGGGATGATAAGGAGTAGTAGTAAGTGATTAGGCGTAGGAGGGGAGGATGAGGGGGAGGAGGGAGGAGGAGGAGGTAGTAGGAGGATGAGGGAGGAGAAGAAGTATAATCGACCTACACCTATGATTTTTACTTTATGGTATTATTCTTAATATTATTCATAAGAGAGTACTTATTCAGCTGATTAATCTCATAATGATTTCTTACTTCTGCTTATTATTATTATCCTTTTTTATATCTTCATTTCTTATTTATCTTATCTTGTCTTATTCTTCTCCTTGAGGAGGAGGAGGACCAATTGTTGGAAAAAAGAACCTTCCTCGAAGCTCCCTCTTCGTAGGCCGCTTGCAAGAGTTGATTTTCATTGAAGTGCCCCGTTGGAAGACAACCGTATGACAGTCCGTAACTGCGCCAGAACATCATTCCAGGAATTTCAACGCCGCGAATCACAGCTACTGCTGGTTGTTGACGGTCCTGAATCGCATCAGAACACCATTCGTGACATTTCAACACCGCGAATCAATGTGATCGTTGCGCCGTGCCATTCCAGCATCGTGGCAAAACACTATTCCTGGGGACGTTTACCATGATAATCCTTGAATTTGGTACGCACTCTTCAGACGATTGTGCGCGGCGCTAAGGCGAGAGCCGCATTTTTGAAAACGGTCCGCCCACCATCCGTGAAACTTTCGCAACTTTTGAATACGAATGTGCGAGGCGCTAAGGCGAAAGCCGCATTTTGAACACGACCCGCCAACCATCCGTACAACTTCCTGCAATGTGTTAAGACGAATGTGCGCGGCGCTCAGGCGAGAACCACATTTTGAAGACCACCCGCCCTCTATCCGTGAAGCTGTTGCAAAATTTAATCCGCATGATCGTAACTGGTGGGGAAGTCTCCGCCGAAACGCCCCGCCCGCCTTTTCGACCGGCCTCGGGGGGCGACAGGGAGGAGGAGGAGCAGGAGCAGGAGCAGGGGGAGGGGGAGGGGGACGAAGAGGGCGGAGGCGGAGGCGCATGAGCAGCAGCAGGACAGGGTGAGGAGTAGGAGGAGGGGGGCTGAGGAGGGAGGTGGCTGACGAGGAGGAGGAGGAGGACGACGACGACGACGAGGACAGGAAGAGATGGAGGGAGGAATGGATGGAGGGAACGGAGTGAATGAAGGAGAGACAGGGAAAGTGAAACGGAGAAATATATCAATCTCATGAACTACATCTTGCTTTAATTAATGTGACACCGTAGTATATGATATCAAATGTTGCCTCCCCCCAAGGGCCCCGCCCACCTCGGGGACATCTGCGGCCCGCCCCAGTACCGCCCAGGACGGCTCAGGATGCCTCCGAGACAGGCAGAAGTGCTGGTCGGCTGGGAGGTCCGCCGCGCTCGCCTGGGCCCCTGGAGGCCTGGAGCGCCGCGTGAGCTCCTATGCGCTGGCGGCGTCGAGCTTGTCGTTGCTCTTCGTCGGCGTGTGCTGCTGAGCCTGTCCTTAGCTTTCAGCGGAAGAGGTTCGCTCTCGCCCTGCAGATCAAAAAAGTGCTGCTGAGCCTGGCCCTGGATCGTCTTCTGGGATCGGGCCAGCCAGTGGCCACCCACTTGCAACCTGGCGCAGGTGGCTTTGAGGGCACGGGATCGCTTGTCGGCGGTGTCGGGCGCGCCTTGGAGGCGTGGACCAGCGTGGCATTCGTCAGCCCACGCGTCGTCGTTGTCGAGGTCGCCCATGTCCTCGTCGCCGACTTCCTCGAACTGACCGTGGATGTCCTCGGATTTGCCGCCCGCGGGGTCGGCGCCCGCCTGGTGGATTCCTGGTTTCGGCCCAGTGTTGGCGCGTCTGCCGCAGGAGGCCGCGCGCGACCTTGGCGCCCAGAGTTTTCCTGGCGCAGCTGGAGGTAGGGCGTCGAGCGGCGCTCGCTCTGCGGAGGGCGTACGGGCTGGTTGGTGGATTTCGTCCTGGGCGACGACGGTGGCGATCGAGGGATTCGGCCGCCGCGGTGGCCCACGGGGCGTTGTGCCCTGCTTCCTTGACCGCGGCGTTCGGCGGGATCGTGGTAGTGCGGCGCCGTGGGCTTGTCAGCCAGCGTTTCAGACCACGGGCTCCAAGTTCAGCACCTTCAGGACGTTGGCCACTCGCGTCTTGGTGGCACGCTGGGGCTCGAGCCCTGTATCGCGGTGGCGATGGGCGGTCAGGGTGGCTTCGGTCCCGCGGAGTTCGAATGTGACGGACTTGCCGGCCGCGCGTTCGCGCAGGGCGTGGGCCCAGACGCAGTGGTCGCCCTCGACAGCGCCGCCGACGCCGTGGCGGACGGCCAGGGTGGCCTCCAGCGCGACCTCGGCGCTTCACCAGACGATCATGTAGGGCGCCGTCGTGGACTCGCTGAGACGCGAGGTGCCGCGGTGGCCAGGGCGGTAGGCGCGTCCTTGCCACTCCTTTTCCCGAGGTGGCCGGGGCGGCAGGCGCCGCGCCCACTGGCAAGGCCAGTAACGCTCTCACGGGCTCGATAAGAACACTTGTGATGCTGGCTTTGGCGCCCAAGCGGTGCGTCCACGCTCGCTGCAGCTGGGCCTCGCATTCTTAGACCAGTTGGTTATTTATTCACTAGGCGTCCACAAGGAGGAGGTCCGCCCTCGCTTCACCGATGGCGAGCGAAAACGGTGCCTGCGACTGCCAACCAAACCGGTGGGCCGTCGCTAGGAATGCGCCTGCAGGCCTTCGGTCTGTCGTCCACGGCCGAGGCGCCGGTGAGATTCGGATGCTCCAGCGCTTCCAACCTGCCGTTGATCGGATCGCGAACGCTGCATCGAGATTGGCCTCCTTCCAAGCGATGGCCTATTCGACTATCCTGCTGGCATTGGCCACGCGCGCTGGGTCGACTCTCTCCGCAAAGGAGGACGAGTTGCGATGAGGAGTAGGGAGAGGATGAGGAGGAGGAGGAGGAGGAGGAGGAGGAGGAGGAGGAGGAGGAGAAGGAGAAAGAAAAGGGGGAGGAGGAGGAGGATGGGGGATGAGGAGGAGGAGGAGGAGGCGGATGAGGAGAAGGTGAGCTACGTGCGAGGAGGAGGAGGAGGAAAAGGAGGAGGAGGAGGAGGAGGAGGAGGAGGAGGACCTCCCCGAGGACACCGCGCCGTCGCAGGCGCACCTGGGCGACACGCGCGGCCAGGGCCGGACAGCCCGCAGCAGCGGCGCTCCCGACGAAGACGGAGCGCTGACAAAAAAAGCATCGCACGCCCCGAGCTCCCCGAGGGATGCTGTCGACGCGGCGCTCGATCACCATCACATGCGGAGCTGCTGTGCTCGGCGCTGCGGAGCAGCGCGCCGACCGGGGCCCGATCGGGGGGGGTCCGTGGGGGAGCGAGCACTGCCGCCTCGCGCTCCCCGCCCGCGCTCACCCCCAGCGAAGACCATCGGCGTCGAAGGCTTCCGCGAGAGGCGTCCGCCATGCCGCCGACGCCCGGAAGAGAGCGTGTGCGGCTTCAGGTGTCGTCGGTGTCGGTTTCTGCGTCCCGTCGTGCTGCTTGCGTGCAGTTGCTGCTGACTCGTCCTCCTCTTCCTCCGCTGCTGCTGGGGAGCTCCTGGGGGGCCTCTCGGAGGCCGCGTGGGTGGCCTCTTGGAAGCCTGTTGAAGGTACGTCGAGGCTTTTGGGGTCCCTCTGGGGGCTCCCTGGGGTCTTGGGACTCTCTTCGTGGATGAGGGCTCCCGAGTCCCCCGCTGGTTTCCCGTATTGGGCCCCTCTTGGGCCTTTCTTGTGGCACCTCTCTTGAAGGCATGTTAGGCCGTCTTGTGGCCCTCCTTGGCCGTCTGCGGACCCTCTCGGGGG